>JAEQBH010003092.1:0-208894 GCA_016808115.1 Tetrastigma voinierianum
GATCTCCCATGTCCTCTAATTACTCATCGGTTTGAAGATTGAATGTAATACTGTGCTATCCGTAGTGTACCAATAAGCTGTTTCTCAATTTCATAGTCTTGTGGAAATAAAGCCTAATAAGTAAAATATTGTTTCAAATGTGTTGGCAATTTATCATAACTTAATTTGAGCACCCGTAGAACATTATCATTTCCATGTTGAAGTAGTAACAGATTTTCATTCCGACGAATAGACTCCCATTTGGACAAGTTTGATTTAAATTACATTAATATTCCTCCTAAGGTGTTGATGATGAGTGGGACTCTTCTACACATGCCTACCATTTCTTTTCCAACGTTTATGATCTTTTTACTCCACTATTCTCCTATCACCTCTAAATACTTAATCTTTGAAATTAAAGTCCAAGACTCCTTTTTTGGCTAGACCTTCCAACTCACACTATTCTCCTATCCTCTAAATGTAATCTTTGAAATTAAAGTCCAAGACTCCTTTTTTGCCTAGACCTTCCAACTCAAAAGATCTAGTATTATTTCCTATAAATGAAACCTTGGTATTTCGGGTGGTGGTACTAATGCCTCAAGAGCTCTCCTGGTGGCGGGTCGGCCTCGACGACGCATTTTCTGTGAATTCAAAATTTTAATATGTCATGTAATGCATATATGATTTTAAATCACATAAATAATTATGCAATTTTAAAATAAAACATTAAAACAATCATATGAAAATAAAATTTTCTAATCTTTATAACATTTTCAAACATTGGCTCTGATACCACGTTGAGAGATCCCAGGCCGGATTAACCTCATGAACCCGAGGGGACCTCGGCACTCAATGGATATAGAAACTTTTCCTTAAAAACAATCGAATAAAATCCATGGAATGAACCCTTGCAATCATAACATATCTTTAGTAAATAATGCGAGAGCGAAGTGATAAATTTTTTTTTTTTTCTTTTTTCAAACACTTAGATTTTCGAAAAATTGGCCGGAGTTCTCTATTTTTAAACTCTCCCAAGGCCCAAAACTGCGAAAACATTTAAAAATGCTTCTAATCTTTCAATCCTCAACTTCTCAGCTTCCCGTTTTAGGACTCCTCGTCCACAACCCAATCAAACACAATATATACACATAACATTTATTCATTTCAAATCATCAAAACATTCAAAACTTCTTCAATTCCATGCACGAGTTTATAAAAGGTGGGCTTGGTAGGACTAAGCCCAGACCCAGCTAGTAGTTCTTTTCAAAATATATCCATATATATGCATATACATGACAAAGTATTCGACATATAAAATATGCAAACTATTTATACAATGCAGTTCACATGCGTCGTCTCCTCGATGGCTCAACTCACTGCACGGGAGGGTACTTTACCGGCGCACCTGTCTCGGGTCCTGAAAATATTTTTGAAAACATATTAGAAAGATTGAGCTAAGGAGCCCGAGTGAGTGTACATTTTCATTAAAATAATTTCAGTATATATCAAAGTAATACATACTTATACAATTAAAATCAATTTATGCTTAAACATTTATGTCTTAAACTTTTTCTTTCTTTATTTCTTTCTTTTACGATGGAACCCGGGGAATAACGCGCGAGCAGTTTCGGTCGCGACGGTGAGGGCAGTCACATTCGATCCACTTAACCACTTCTGACTGCGGAGAAACTTACGCTTTGCATAGGGTTCAGTCATAGCACCTTATCACGTGTAAGGATATTATTCTAGACACTAATTCCCTCCCACCGGTTAGTAACCTATAACTTTACCCTCTAAATCCTTTGCGCTTAAGGCACCTCGGCGATATCAGTCATAACGAGTCATATGGGGTTAGGGTAACCATCGGTAAACATTTATCAAATACATTTATAAGTCATTTTAAATCCTTTACTTTATCATGAAAACTCATATATATATATATATGCAAATATACATATGCATTCTTTACATTTTAAGCTTTCATAATGCCTTAACATATGCATACATATATAATTTAATATAAATATATATATATATATATATATATATATATATTGATGCAAGATAAACATGTACATTAAATTTTCATTTACACATCAAAACTTTTCATTTAGGCAATATAAACATTTACATTTTAACATCAAAATCATTCACTTTTAAAACTCAATTTGCAAAACATCATTTTTACACTCCGCGAGTTCAAGCTCAAAATAAGCTTGCTTCAGTAATTCCGTTTCGAATCCGATAGTCCTTTTACTTCTTTTTCCAGAGAAAACCCGCATTGCCATTGTCATAACTTCCATTTTAATCCACCATACACATTCATTTAAAACCAAATGAACAAGTACTTATAAGCACTAAACCCACTCATTTGGCCAACCTTTTCCAACAATACTCTATAGACTTTATGACTCAAAAAATTATTCAAACGGTCTTCAAATTTATAAAACTCTCCAAGGTGTTCCTTTATATATCCAATGACATCTCTTTAAATTTTCAATTTAAATTCCTTCTCTAAAGCCCTCAACCACATAACACAAGTTATTGTATTTACATCTAGATATTTCGATTTGGCGAACAGAATGCACATAGCTCAGCTTTGAAAATTTTCTGGGCACTTTGGGATTACAATTTTCTTGAACTTCCTTAAGATAAATTTTTCCCTTAGAAGTCTATTTTAACCGTCAACTTGAATCACTCAAATCGGATCAGAAATGAGCAAGTTATGGTCAAAATACGACAAATGGTCGAAACAGGAAAACATAGCATTTCTGCAGAACGAACTGATGGCTTACATGGCTAAACTTTGGTAAATTTTAGGCCACTTATAATCCAGAATTTGTGATGCCTATTTCTATAAGGTTGATTATCCTTGAAGTCTATTTTAACCAGCAACTTGAATCACTCAAATCGGATCGAGAAATGAGCAAGTTATAGTCAAAATCGACAAATGGTCGAACGGAAAGCAGGCATTTCTGCCGAGGCTACTGCCCGAGAAAATGACGAGAATGTGTTTCTCTTCCACTTTTTCACTCTAAACACTCCAATCTAATGCCTTATACCCATTTCAACATATCACACAAAATTCACTATCAATTCCTAACAATTCAATCACTTTCTTTTAAAACCTAACACAATCCATTTCCTTCTCAATTGATATCCAAAATCAGCATCATTGACCTTAAATACCACCAATTTAACATCCATACCATAAAAGTCAAGACATTAGATATAGAAAAACATCAAACCCTAACAATTCCTCACTTTATTTTTTGACCTTAGGAATGCGTTCGGTCTCACGAAGTCAATGCAAACCCGAGATACGCTCAAGTTCTTCTTGGTCGCGAGGCAATGTTGCCAACCAATCGGGATCTTTCTCTTCTCTTATGAGACCCACATCTTTGAATTTATTAACTTTTTTCTCAATCTTCTTCATGAGGAGTGGATGAAAGCGTCGTTGTGCTTGCTTGATGGGCTTAGCATCTGGTTTGATATTAAGCCTGTGGACGGCGATTTAGGAGTCTAGCCAGACATCTCTCGGCCTAACTCCGAGGCGAATATGCAGAAATATTCATTCCTTAAGAATTTGGGCGTATTATTCGGCTTCTATAAGCTAAACTACTTAGGAAGATTGAGCAGGGGTGGCGGGGCACATCTAGTGGTATCGTATATAAGAGAGCTTCTTTTAAGGCGATCTGGCTCTTAATGGAATAAGAGAAGAAAAGTAGTGAAGAAGCATAGAGAGCTGGTTGTTGACCAGCCTGACTCACTAGAATGAATGAATCAAGTTGCTTGTAGTTGACTTTTTGTCGAGATTGGGTTGGTGTTCGATTAATACTTGCACCGTGTGTAACCTAATCCATTTCTTTCTCATTTGATATCAAAATCATATCATTCAGTACTTAAATACCACCAATTTAACATCCATACGGAAAATTCAAGACATTAGACATGAAAAACATGAACCACTAACTTTCAGCACAGTAAAACTTACTTGTTCTTTGGTTTCCTTTGGCTCACTCTCTTGCTCTGCGCTTGTAGAGCACTTGGAAAGATTGAAGGAAGAAAAATCTCATCCCACCTTGCTCCACAATTTTTCTTCCTTTCTCTCTTCTTTCCTTTCTTTTCTCTCCTTTTCTCCCTTCTCCTTTCTCTCACTACGGGTTCCCACCCAACTTTGAGACCAAATGAGACTTTAGTTTGTCTTCCCATTTTAATATTTTAATCTTTCCTTTAATTACCATTTGGTCTTTTGAATTTAGCTATTTAACACATATGAAATTGCATTTGAGCCCATGAATCTCATTGGTCCATTCTCATGATAATGCAAATCTTAGCCATTAAGAAAGATTTTGATTGAACACCAGCGATAAAATATCTTCATTATAGCATATTTATCTCGGTTTCACGCATCTGGCACATACCCGATTAAATGTCAAAATATTCATGGTCGTCTAAACTTCAAATTGACCATGAAATATTATAATTAAATCCTTCACATTAGATTCAGGGCTCTGAAATCACGAAATCGGTTAAAATCATTAAATCATAAATGGGACAATAGCGTATTATTATCGAATTACGTTCGGATCGCTGAAAACTATCAAGCGGACTCCGTTTCACTCCGTTTGAGTTTCGTTAGACTCTGTGATTATTTAGGACATTTTCGAGTATTTTCAGGCCAATTTAGAAAAATATCGTAGCATGCTTGAATTTCGGTCAGGAAATCACTATTCATAAATATCTAATTCTCTTCTAAATCGGTTCAAAGTCATAGGAGGCTGAAATTTCTTAAAATTCCTTGGCAAACCCCTCAATGCGGATATAATAAACATCACTATTCCTTAGGGCATTCGGTGAAAATTTTAGAAAATTTCACTTTATGCCCAAATGGCGATGGAGGCGTTCTAAATTCTAATCTACCTTCATTTATCATTGGACCTCTAATCGGTTCAAAAACTAATATTATAACATTCAATCAGTTTGGGGTTTACAATACTTTAGTATGAGAATGAAAAAGTATTTAAGGATAATTTTGAAAGAAAATAATGATAAACAAATAGGATCGGTAGAAAGTGAATTTTTGTATAAATATATGCATTTGATAAGTATTTAAATATATATGTGTTTTAACTAAAGTAAATATTTTATTAAGGATTGAGAATTTATTTGATAAGGAATATGATTAGAATAATTATTTGCAATTATAGGAAATGAATCATTAATAATACTTGTTGTTAGATATATGATAATTGTTAGGTAAAAAGGCTATATAGTGTATTGTGTGAAATAGTATTAATATTTCTTTCTAGTAAAAAGATTGGATTCGGATTAAGAGCATAAATAAATAAATTATTAAAATAAGATCTAGAAATGTAAGACAGAAATTTCAATTTAAGAGCAGGCAAAATCGTAACTTTTATTACAAAAATTGTAATTTCGGTTAAAAATCCGTAATTAATTCTCTAGATCTCGGATGGCGAAACGGATTTCACCATTGGAATCGTCTCATGAAATCTAGCTAGCACGTAAGTTCGTAAAATTCGGGGGCAGTTCGGTCGACGTTTCGAGGCATTGCGTTCGGTCTTGAGTAAAACGATTTTCGATGCAACGAAAGTCACATATAACATGTACTCATGTGCCATAAATGGTATGAGTAGAGAAATAATTAAAATGGATGGCCGAGATAGTGCCGAATATCAAATCTGGGAAAAGAGGGACATAAACGTTATTTTAGAAAAGTTTTAAGACCTTTAAGCCAACAAAATTGTAAATGATTCTTCTTCTCCTTCATTAAACCAGAGGAAAAACATTGAGAACCAGATTTTGAATCAAGTAACTTTTGTTTGAAGGTTTTTAGAGAGAACACTTCTCTCTAGATTTATGCAGCGATCAACCGTCGGCGGTCTTCGGGGCAAAAGGGAGAAGCGCTTTCCCTTTCGGAGAGGAGCTTCGCGTGGGTACCAGATTTAGGGAGTTTCTTCAAACTCCTTGAGGTAGGGTTTCTCCTACTTGGGTTTGCAGCTTTATTTAAGTGTTCTACAATGCTTGGTTTCTTGAAGGCCTTGAATGACGTTTATTCGATTCAAAGCTTGGAACCGAGATTAGATTTTGAAACCCATGTGGGCCGTCTGTGGCCCCATCCACGAACAATGTGAGTTCCTAGTTTGTGCATTTGTGTGAAAATGTGTGCTTTGATGTGTATGAGGCATGGTGTGCCGAGAAATGCGGGTTCTAAAGTGAGCGATGAAATGTGATTTTAGAATAGTAAGCGAGAGTTTCACTATTCGAAGCGGTGTTTTCAAAATATATTTTTGTGAAAATGTGTTTGGTTGAGTGATTTAATTAAATTACTCGTGTTTGATCGTTAGCCCAAGTGAGCTAATTTTGATGTATGAGTTGTAGAATTACATAACATGGTTGTGTGATTTGAATTATCTGAGGAAATATATTCATGTTTATATATTTGCATGTGATTAAACGTATTAGGCTAAGCATACATGCATTCCATATGCCTTTGGAACACCCTAGAAGTTATAGGAGTGAGTGCATGAGATGAGTCTAGAAAAAGGTTAGGAGGGTTGTCTAAAAATAATAAGTGATCGGAGGGTGATCATACTTAAAATATCAATCGTCGAACTGGCCTAATTGATATATATAACGGATTTAGTCCACGTATAAAAATATCAATCGTCGGAGACGGCCCAATTGATATATCTCGGAGGGTAGTCCACTAAATATAATATCGGAGACAGTCCACTACTTAGATCGGAGGGTAGACCACAAATATAAACAAATAACTTTGTTGAAACAATAATTCTCATACGAGGCTTAGGCGAGTGTGAGAGAGTCGGTGAGGACTCGGGATCTGAGTTGGTCATGTAGACATTCAAGTAGGATCATGCATTTTCTTGAATGTGTGTTTAATTTGGAACATTGCATTGCACTTAGGTGGTGAGTAGCCCACTTAGGGCGAATCTCCCTCTTGAGGTCGCTACCCGTCCTTAGGACCCCACTACGGGTACAAAGGAGCGTCTGGGGACGGCTGAATCCTAGAGAATTTGGATTAGAAGAAAGCCGGGTGTCACGACCAGCCCCTCTTCTAGCGGCGGTGTGGAGTCCTCCTGGAAATCCCCGGCCCGTTACCTCTAACGACTAAAAATCCACAGAAGCGAAGCCGTATTGCTAACTAAACCTCGTATAAATTTTTTTCTTTATTTATAACTTAGGATTTGGTATAATCTTAGCGGCTTGGCCCGACATGACGGTTGCATATAGTATAATTCCAATCCGTATACATATTCACACTATATATCCAATTATGTATATGGCGACTGACATCCCCACACATTCTCATAATACTAAACTATGTACATACAAGTTCAGTATACATATTCAAAGTTTTTTCCTTACATAATGTTCTTAATTACAACTTGTACAATGTAAAGGGACCATCCTATTGTTCTCCAGCGTCTTGCGTACCTATACCTGGAAACTAGATTTAAAATACAAAATAATGAGCTAAACGAGCTCAGTGAGTGTATGTTTTATAAAATGTTTCCCTTTTCCTGAAAATATCTCAAAACTATAAAATTCTCTTTTACAAGATATTTTCGAAGCCTTGCTTTGCTTACTTTAAAGATTAAACTGCATGCTTGGCTTGCTTTAAAAGTTTATAAAACTTGTAATACTTGCTTGCTTGCTTTGCTTTGCTTTAAAAAGTTTATAAAACTTTCTCAATTTTCCTGCTTGCTTGCTTTACCTTGCTTGCTTTAAAAGTTTATAAAAACTTTTTTATAAACCTCTTGCTTTAAAAATGTATAAAACATTTCTCAAATCTCTTGCTTTATTAAAATTCTCAAAACCTTTTGTAAGACCCGAGAAATTCCAATTTGGAATGAGGAGCAAATCGTAATTTAATTACAAAATTGTTAATTTCACATTTAAAAATCAAATTTATTCTAGATCTCGGTGTAGCGGATTTCAGTTGGAATCATCTCGAAAAATTTATTGCTTACGTAAAATTTCGTAATATTAGAGGCAGGTTGGGTTTGCTGCGTTTTTCGGGCATTGCGTTTCGGGTGTCAAAAGCGATTTTTCGATGCGACGAAAGTCACATATAATATGTACTCATGTACCATAAGTGGTATGAGTAGAGAAATGACGAAAATGGACGACCGAGATAGTGCCGAATGTCAAAACTGGAGAAAGAAGATAATTAATTAATTAAATTGACTTAAGTCACTAAATGACAAAAAGGAATAGTGGCCATCTCTTCAAAATCCAACTAAAAGAACAAAAAACGAAAATTTTGGGAGGAGACTTCGGTAGCTTCAATAAGGCGTTTTTGATGTAGAGAGAGAGAATACGCTTCTCTACAAAAAATCTGAGGGCGATCCGGTAGTGAGTCTTCGGGACGAGAAGGAGAGCGCACCACACGCGGAGAGGGCCAGCGTGGGTACCGGTGGGGTTTCTCAGGCTACGAGGAGGTAGGGTTTTACCATACTTGAGGTTTTCTTTAAAAAATGATAAGTGTTTATAATGTTTGGGTTGGATAGGGGCGGAGTGAGGGGCCGTTTGATCGATCCCAGGCAGGACGGGTGATACAAATTTTTGAAAGAAAAATGGAGTAGCCGTGGCCGTTCCATGGCTGATTTGGGTTATTAATTGATGCATTTTGTGATGAATTATGTATTGGTTGGATTGAGTAGGAAATGGGCGAGTGAGCAGAGTTCCTGAAAGTGAGCAGATGAATGGATGTGTGTTTGAGCGAAGTAAAACCCTGAGTTTTTACTGTTCATAAGGATAGTGACACAAAATATTTTGTGAATTAATGTGTTTTGGTCGAGTAATTCAAGTAAATTGCTCATGTTTGATCATTAGTCCAAGTGAGCTAATTTTGATGTGATGAAATGTATAATTACAAACCATGATGGTGTGATTTGAATTATGCGAGAATATTCATGTTTATATATTTGCATGTGATTAGACTGTATTGGAACTGACATACATGCATTCCATATACTGCTTGGAACACTACTAGGACTATAGGGTGAGTGCATGAGATGAGTCTAGAAACGGTTGGAGGGTTGTCTAAAAACATTAATTATCGGTAGTCAAATTAAAAAATTTCAAGCGTCGGAAGCGGCCCAATTGATATTCATCGGAGGGTAGTCC
The DNA here is from genome assembly GCA_016808115.1 of Tetrastigma voinierianum. Classification (NCBI taxonomy): domain Eukaryota; kingdom Viridiplantae; phylum Streptophyta; class Magnoliopsida; order Vitales; family Vitaceae; genus Tetrastigma; species Tetrastigma voinierianum. The sequence continues at coordinate 9,157 of JAEQBH010003092.1, forward strand.
ACAAACAAATAATATATCAATCGTCAGACATTTGATTGATATATATATATATATATATATATATATATATATATATATATATATACATCGAAGGGTTGTCCACAAACAAACAAAAAAATAGAAATTCTCATACGAGGCTTAGGTGAGTGTGAGGGAGTCGGTGAGGACTCGGGATCTGAGTTGGTTATGTAGACATTCAAGTAGAGTCATGCATTTGCCAGATGTGTGTTTAATTTGAACATTTGCACACTTAGGTGGTGAGTAGCCCACTTAGGGCTATTCTCCTCTTGAGGACGATAGCTCACCCAGTCGTGGGACCCCTCTTTTAAATTACGAGGAGCGTACGAGAGACGGCTCGTCCCTAGAGGAGTGGAGTTCTAAAGAAGGCTGGAATGTGGCTGGTGGTTTTACATGTGATAGAACTCTTTAAGTTTAATATATGTATTGTTTAAAATTGAAAATATTGTAACTCTTGTAACTGTAGATTTATATAATTCGATTCATAGTTGGTATGAATATTGAGTATTGTTTATGGGCCTAAGTGGCGTATTGGATATATATATTGAATATTACCTTGTTTGGAGACTGAGGATATGCGGGTTTTAGACAAGTTTGTATTTGGGTAGAGCTCCACAGTACAAAGGGAGACTACTTGTTTAAATGAAAAATGTTGGGTCACCGGAGCATTCACGAGTATTCACGCGAGGTTAGAGGTAGTCATGAACCCCGGGGAATGGGTGTCACCTGACTTGGTATCGAGCTTGGGTATACGAATGCCTAGGAGCTCGGGTTGGGTATCGCCACTTGGGTGGTTTGGTGGAAACCATAGGTATATGGAAACCTAGAGATTGAGAAGTTTGGGCTTAGGCCGCCAGTGGAGCTAAGAACATCACCATTTGGGTGGTTTGATGTTCGGTTTGGGTATGAATTACCTAGGAAATCCACGGGATAACAACTGGGACATTGCATCGTGTGTTTGATGTGTTTTGTGTGATTTGATGAAATGTTGTGTGATCATGTATGTGTGAAAGGTGTATAACATGTTGATTGTTATGTGTTGTGAGTGATGTGTGCTTAGTGATTAACACATTGATGTGTCAAAAAATAGCTTGGATTTCTGACAAGTAAAACTAAGCGAAAAAAAAATTAAATAAAATAAATTTTATGAACTTGTTTAGTATTCGAAAAAAAAAAAAACTTTTAGATAAGAAAATCATTTTCTAAGGTTTTATAGTGAGAGGAAAACTAAAGAAGAAAATGAAGAAATTTTTTTATGAAGTATTTGGTCTCTTTGGATGAAAAAAAAAAAAAGGGATGGATATGTATTTTTGGGCATTTTCGATTCTTTGAAATGAATGAAAAAGAAAAAAAAAATTTGGTGCAGTGAAAGAATGGGCTACTGCCCATTGTATTGCAAAACAAGGTTTGTATTACAAGGTATTGTGACTTAAAATGAGCTGGTTTGGCTGAGGTTAGGCAAGGTATAGTATTGCAAGACACAAAATAGTATTGCAATAGAAATATTTGGAAGCTTAATTTGGAAAAAATTGTATTACAATACAATTATTGTATTCACGGCATGGGAGTGCAAGTTAGCAAAGTTATATCCTGATACCTTGAGTGTATCGTGAGAAAGCGGTATGAAGGATAAATTTGGGAGTGTATTGCAGAGGTAGAAATTTAGTGAGTTTATCTTGCAATACAATAGGGTCAATGTGTGAGCCGGGGCGGGCATACAGCGACCTTAGAGGGACAATGCAACGACTGACGGGCATCTGATAGCTGAGGCGGGCATGCAGATAACTGAGAGAGGCATCTGGCCCGATATACGCGAACATCTGTATAGCGGGCATCGTGGCTGACGGACATCACGGCGACTGGCCAGGCATATAGTAGGCTCGGTGTATTGGCATATAAGGGTGAAACGGGCTGATGAAGCTCAGTACATGGCATAGAGGCTGAGTGGGTATATAGTAGGCTCGATTTGTATTGTGGCATATAGAGGGTGGTAAGGCACATAGCGGCTGGCAGCCTGCTTCGGCCTAAGCGAGACCTGTAACTGTGCATGCAGCCTAGGTTTAGTGTGCACCTGGTACTCTCTTGATTTTGGACTGATGCCTTTGTTTGATCCTTTGTTTTGGACATTGTTCATGAACACGGTTCATGAACACGATTCATAAGATTTTTCGAAAAATAAAATAAAATAAAATAAAATTTTGAGAAAAAATAATAAAAATAAAATAAAATCAATTAAAAATTAGACAAAATTTTCAAAAATAAAATTTTTAGAAAATAAAATTTTATTTGGAAACAATATTTTTAAATTCAAAATTGATTAGTATACAACTGAGTTATGTATGATTAGTGTCTCGAGGATGTGTTTATGCCTTAGAATGCTGGCATTGTATTAACTACCATTTGAAAGCGATGATTCTTGTTGTGATTTGCGTGAGAGCTATATGCATGGTGTAATGTGTATAGGGAAAAAGGGTGAATGCTAAGGTTAGGAACTATGACCTTAGAGATTTGGATACTAAAATGAACAAGAAAGCTTAGAATTTTATAGAAATAAATGAATTGAGTGGTTGGAATTTAGCACCACTTAGGAAATGAACGGGTCAGTTCATGGTTGTCAAGTCTATTAGTAATTGGCATGTACTAGTTAAGTAATGAAAATTAAATGACTCTTTTTGCCATTGAAGCGTATAGATGGCTAGTCGAGACGGGGCGTGGGCGTCCACGGGCAGCGGTCGGGCACCCGCGGGCATTTGACCGGCCCGTGGGTATTTGATCAGCGAGGCCTTTGGCAGGGCGTAGGTGTTGCGGCGGGCTTCATCGCCTGGGCTAGTGTGGTAGATAGTCGGGAGGTCTAACCAACCTCCCAGGAGGTTTAGGACGCATCATCCTCTGACATTCACAGGGGGAGGAGATCCGATGGTGGCCGACCATTGGTTCATGTAAATCAAGAAAGTGTTAGAGGCTTTGGAGATTACCTCTGACGCCACCCGGATTAGACTAGCTGCGTTCCAGCTAGAGGGTGAGGCCCAAATATGGTGGAAATGAGCAAGGACCTCTAGAGACCTTAGAGGAGCCATTGTATGTGAGTTCTCCCCTAGGGATTAGGGCGAGAATAGGGATGATATGTCGAGTTGCGAGTTGGAGATCTCAAGGACTCTACTCATAGTGGACCTGAGGATCATGGACATGTCAGAGTTCGATGTCATCCTGGGGATGGATTGGCTGACAGCTTACAGGGTCGTTATCGATTGTGAGCGTAAGAGAGTTACCGCATCTGCTTGAAGGGCGGGGTCTCGTGTATTTGAGAGACAAGCATGACATTTTGCCTAGACGGTATAGGAGTCAAGTGTTAGGGACGGAGTTAAGCGGGTTATTAGTAGGCCTTACCCTAGAAGGGCCAGTGAGACCCAGGACCGTCTACCTCGAGGTGTGGTTTGCGAGTATGCGGATGTTTTATCCGGATAGGCTACGGACTACCTCCACATAGGGATGTAGACTTTGGTATTGAGTTACACCCTGGTACTTCACCCCATCTCTATGACTCCATAGGATGGCGCCGGTTGGGATTGCGGGAACTTCGAGTCCGGCCTACGAGGAGCTATTGGACAAGGGTTCGATAGACCGAGAACTTCACCATGGGCCGCTCCGGTTCTATTCCCGCGAAGAAGAAGGGCAAGACCCTTTGGTACGTGCATTGACTACGAGCTGAGGCAGTTGATCGGAATCGGTACCATTCAGAGGATTGATGATTTGTTTGATCGGTTGAGAGGATGAGTCTACCCCGAATGGGAACCGCCTTTGGTTACCATCAGGCGAGGGGTTGGAATCTGAGATATCCCTAAGACAGGGTTTAGGACGCGTTATGGGCCTTTGAGGTTACGGTGATGCCTTTAGGATTGGTAATACGCCGAGTGGCATTCATGGATCATGCATAGGATATTCAGCCCTATCTAGATCGAGTTTGTCGTAGTCTTCGGTGGATAACATTTTGATCTACTCCCGGTCCAGTGGGAGCATGGTATCATTTGAGGATTGTGTTCTGGTTGTTGAGAGACCATCGGCTATCACGCAAAGTTCGATGGGTGAGGTTTTAGCTTCTTGAGTTGAGATTTTCAGGACACGTGGTGTCGTCGAGGTGTCGGTCGACTGAGAAGGTTGAGCGGTGATGAGTTGGTAGAGACCGAATGTCAATCGGAGCCGCAGTTCTTGGGATTGGTGGGTATTCTACGGGAGATTCAGAATGGGCTGGGTCGTCGGTCGGCGGGATGTAGGATTTCGCCTCACGGGACATGGACTCCGTGGTTGGGGCAATACGACCATAGAGAGAGATTGAGGATATTGGAACACTCGGGATACGGGTGTTGGTAACCCAGAAGGGAGGATGACTTCTCTAGTTCGGGAAGGCGAGGGAAGACTATTCTTCACTAGTTTGAGGACTAGGAGCCGGGATTGGGCGGTTGGTCGGGGCGGGACAGGTGATATGTTGGCCCCTGCCAGACGGCTGGGCATGTGAGACGGGATTGCCCCAGCGGGGATCCCAAGACTTTTTAGGGCGGCACGGTCCAGTTAAACGCCAAACGAGAAGAATTATCGCCATTCATTCCCTCCACACCTAATGAGGTTAGAGGAACAGTTTCAGTTTCGGTGCTATCTGAAGCACTCCCATTATTAACACGGATAGGCGAGAGGGCCAAAGTGTGGGTCGAGAGTCGGGGAGCCGGATCAATGTTGGCGGCTTGAAGCGTGGTGTGGACCTTAGGGTGGTAGACCTATTGGTTGTTGATTGTCAGGCTTGACATGGATGAGTTGATAACCATCGGGTTGTCAGTAATTTAGACCTTAGCCGGGTTATCGTACCCGACACGACATTGGATTTGGGCTTAGAGGTTAAGGCCTTTAGAGAAGCCATGTATAGATGTTCTTCCCTAGGATGTAGGGTGAGAGTTGACCTGATAGGTCGAGATTATGAGTGAGAGATCTCCGAGATTCTACTCATGGTGGAACCGGGATTGGTTGTCACAATATAGCATCGTTGCGTTCAGGTGCACGGTAACATCGCGTCGAGTCGGGTGTGCGTGCACGGTACAGTCATTCACCACTCTTAGTGAGTGTGGGATGAGTTTGTCTTTAGAATTCGTCGATGAAGACTCATAGTTTGATTCGGGGAAATGAAGGATTAGAGTGTGTTGGGCAAAGCAAAGAGGGTCGTTAATCCCCTAAGGTGAGAGAATCACAGGTTAGGGTGTAGAGACCGGGAAGATATCACGAATTTACGTGGCCAGATAACGAGGCTCGAAGTGTAAGCCGAAGAATTATGTTGCCCGATATGAAAACACACGGACCGGTTATCATGTAGACTTAAAGTTGAATGATAGGAGTCGGGAATGACTCGAGATGTGGATACCCATTGGAAATCGCGTTGGGTGTTGAGGCGTGAGGAGCTCGGGTATCTGGATGTCATTCATGACATGGACTAGGTTGACGGTCCATTGGATTGTCAGTGATTGTGACATGGGAAGGTCGGAGTTTACACACCAGTAGGGTTGTGTAGGGTTAGGTGTGTATGGATTATATACAGGTATTAGAGGACGTACTCACGAGCATGCGTCACGGATCATAAGGTATTTGGAAACATTGCCTTGGTTGATTAAGCCTACAACAATAGTTATCGGGCGGTATCGGAATGGCACCATATGAGGCATTGTATGGGAGGCCATGTAGATCACCGTTATGTTGGACGAGGTGGGAGAGAGCTCCATCACTAGTCCTGATTTGATTAGAAGCACCTCCGAGAAGGTGAGCTTGATCCGACCGGCGTCTTCTCCGCGGCTCGAGAGCGGAAGAGCTATGCGGATGCGATGTCGACCCATTAGAGTTCGAGATTGGGGATCAACGTCTTCTTGGTGTGCTGGGAGGAGTGGTCGGGTTCGGCAAGGCGCGGAGGCCATCGCCCGAGGTTTGTGGGCCTTTAGGGATGCACCGGGAGGGATGAGCACCGTTAACGTGGGTTGGGTGTTCTGCTTGACATGTCGGGTATCCACGAGTGTTTCACGTCTCCGTGCTCGGGAAATATACTCGGATCCGGCTCATGTGGTGGATTGGGGGACGTTGAGGTTGACACGGATGGGACCTTCGAGGAGGGACAGTGTGCGTGTTGATGGCCGTGATCGGGTTTCGGGGGAGGGGGGGGGAGGGGGCGCCAGAGATAATTGAGGCTAGTGAGGGTACTATGGAGGCACTATGGGTGGAGGAATCACGTGGGAGGCGAGACACGATGCATTTTTATCCCGCTTCTTGTTTAGGAATGAAGATACGTGGTTTAGTCGTTTAAGATTTAAATGACTGTTTACATGCATGGTAAAGTGCACGTTGCATATGCATGTGATTGATTGTAACTGTCTTGAATTCCGGGACAAAATTCCTTTTAAGGAGGGGAGAATGTAAGACCAGAATTCGATTTACGGAAAAGACTAAATCGTAATTTGAGTTACACAATTGTTAATTTAGTTCCATCGGTAATTTATTCTCTAGATCTCGGAAGACAAAACGGATTTCACGTTCAGAATCATCTTGAAAAAATCTAGTTGTACGTAAATTTCGTAATGTTAGAGACGTTCGGAGTTTTGCACGTTTTTCGAGACATTGCGTTTAGATGTAGTAAGCGATTTTGATGAAGCGAAAGTCACATATAACAGGAAGATGCTCATGTACCATAAGTGGTATGAGTAGAAATGACGAAAATGGGACGGCCAAGAGATAATGTAGAATGTAAGCGGAGAAAGAAGATAATTAATAATTAAAATTGACTTAAGTCACTAAATGACAAAAAGGAATAGTGGCCATCTCTTCAAAATCCAACTAAAAGAACAAAAAAATGGGAATTTTGGGAAGGAGACTCAGTACTTCAATGGCATTTTTTTGATGTGAGAAAAGTCTTTCTTCTCTAAAAATCGAGCGATCCGGCCAGGTCGGCCAGTCTTCGGGACAAGAAGGAGAACTACTCTACGCGGAGAGGGCTTCGCGTGGGTACAATTTAGGAGTTTCCTCAAACACTCCAGAGAGGTAGGGGTTTCTCCCAGCGAGTTTACTCCCATATTAAGTGTTTTGCTAATAATGTTTGAGTTGAATGGCGTGAGGGCAGTTTGATGCAATCCCAGGCAGGGCCAGAATTGATCTAAATTTTGAAAGAAAATGGAGGCGATCGTGGCCGTTCCACGGCTGATTTGGATTATTAATTGATGCATTTGTGATGAATTGTATTGGTTGGATTGAAGTAGAAATGGCGAGTGAGCAGGTTCACAAAGTGAGCAGATGAATGGATGTGTGTTTGAGCTAGTAACACCTAGGTTTCTTGTTCATAGGAATAGTGACACAAAAAATATTTGCGATTAATGTGTTTTGGTCGAGTAATTCAAGTAAATTGCTCGTGTTTGATCGTGCTTAAGTGAGCTAATTTTGATGTGATGAAATGTATTACATAACATGATGGTGTGATTGAATTATGCGAAAGTATGTTCATGTTTATATATTTGTCTTGAATTAGGCGTATTGGAGGCCCGGCATACATGCATTCCATATGCCTTTGGAACACCCTAGGACTATAGGGTGAGTGCATGAGATGAGTCTGAAAACGGTTCGGAGGGTTGTCTAAAAACATTAATTATCGGAGGGTAGTCCAAATTAAAAATATCAATCGTCGGAGCGGCCCAATTGATATATATATATATATATATATATATACATCGTAGGGTTGTCCACAAACAAAAAAAAAAAATATAAATTCTCATACGAGGAGGCTTGGCGAGTGTGAGAGTCGGTGAGGACTAGGGATGCGAGTTGGTCATGTAGACATTCAAACAGGATCATGCATTTACTTGAATGTGTGTTTAATTTGGAACATTGCATCGCACTTAGGTGGTGAGTAGCCCACTTAGGGCGATTCTCCTGTGAGCATTAGCTCACCGTTGTGGGACCCCCTTTTACGGTGCAGGAGTGCGGGGGACGGCTCGTCCTAGAGGCTGAGTTCTAGAAGAAAGCCGGAATGTGGCTTTGGTGGTTTTACATGTATTAGAACTCTTTAAGTTTAATATATGTATTGTTTAAGAGTGAAAATATTGTAACTCTTGTAACTATAGGATATATAGTTGGATTCATAGTTGGTATGAATATTGAGTATTGTTTATGGGGCCCAAGTAGCGTATTGGATATATATATTGGACTATATTGCACTATTTGGGACGGGATGTGCGGGTTTAGACAAGTTTGTATTTGGGTAGAGCTCCCCGTATAAAGGAGCCTCTGCCCGATTTTCATGAAAATTGTCGGGTCACCCGACATTCACGAGTAGTTCGCGGGTTGACGGGTAGTCAACGGACCCTCGGGGAATGGGGTGTCACACCTTTCACAAACCTCTTTCTTTAAAAGTTTCTCAAAACTTTTATAAACACGGGAGCCTGGGCTTAACCGTTTTTTTTTTTAAATCACCACGGGAGCCTGAGCTCAATCGATCGTTTTGAAATCTAAACAGGGCACGGGCTCGACCGTTTGCTTTAAACTCTCCCAGGAAGCACAATTTGGCCAGGGACAATGGTTGATTTTTAAGCGTATATTATGCTTATAAAACATCAACCGGAGCTATTTTTAGCTACTTGTACCCACTAGTGAACACGGGCTTTGAGCGGCAGATGGGTGGAAAGGATGCGTGTCGCATCACCTTTTTCCGGTGAATATGGTGGAATTGACCTCGTGTCGCCATCACCATAATTTAATTAGAGCTCATAACCTTATATACTCCTGTACGTGCCACAGTCTCCTTTAAATGTATGATATATGACCTAAGTTTACCGACCAGGCAAAACTAAAATGCATGTATGATATCCTAACACCACAGGTACGCGTCACAGAATACCTCGGCCCGGTATGCTTGCTTAGAACTAGGGAAGGCCTGTTTCTAAATATTCTTTGCTTGCTCTTGGTAAAATGGTTTTACAATTTAAAACCATTTCCCTTTAACGAAAAATGGTTTAATTATTCAAAAACATTTAACTTACTTGCATTGCTTGAAAAATGGTTTAATTATTCAAAACCATTTGCCTTGCTTAGAATGTTTAATTATTCAAAACCATTTAACACTTTCTTAACTTGAAAATTGGTTTAATTATTCAAAAACCATTTACTTGCTTGCTTGCTTGAAAGATGATTTACAATTTAAAAACCATTTGCTTACTTGCTTGCTTGAAAGATGGTTTACAATTTAAAAACCATTTGCTCACTTGCTTGCTTTCTAATTCATTGCTTACTTCTTGAAAATGGTTTGCAAATCAAAACCATGAAATACCAGTGTAAAACAGTTTATAATAATAATAATACACTAGTATTTGGAAAATGAGTTTAGAACACTCACCTTTTTCTGCTTACTAAAATTTTGAGCACAATTCCACAATTTTTCCTGCTTTTGCTTTTAGCCTACACATTTGATGTATTAGACCATATTACGTCGGCCATGACCAACTAAATACTATTATTTATTTACTATACCGATTTACTATGCACGATTTACTATGCACTATGCACTATGCACTATGTATTTATATGTATTCATACGTATTTACTATGTTATACGTATTCATATGTATTTACTATTTCACATAGAAATTCGGAGAAATTCCGTGTTTTTGGTACTCACGCGTAGCTCTCCATGCGATAAGTAACTTTACCTCTTTAGTCCAGCCTTGAGACCACTAGAATCTAGTAGATATGAGAAAAAACTAAAATTTTGGATTTTCGAATATTTTACACAATTCTCGGTGAAATCCGTGTTTAGTCCTCCTGTGTCAGCCCTGTCGTGTGGCTGATTTTTAAGTGTTTATCGACCCAATCCGGAAGCGATCAGTTTTCGTAAATACGAAGAAAATTTGAAAGATAAAACTAAAATCGAAAATCTCTCTGCACGAAGTTCTTTCTCCCGTCCGTGATTTGATGTTTTAATGTTTTGATTTTCTTTTTTTTTTTTTTTTTTTATGTGGGACCCACATGTCCCTTTTTATTCCTTCTTGTTCCGTTTAAGCCCCGAAACAAATTATTTTGTCGGTTTCAATTTCATATATCCTAATTGAATATTCTTTAAATATTTGCCATTTTTCGGAAATTTTCAAAAATCCCGTTTTCAGGTTTCACTCTAAACCCGTCGCCTAGAATTTCGTAAAATGTCCATTGTCTCGGAAATTTAGAAACTTTCCTAGGTCACTGATTTCGAGGCAATTGCAGACCAGTCCGTTTAGGTCATCCGTGATCTAGGGAGCTTTGAGACTTCCACACGAAAAATTATGGCAATTCATTATTATTATTTTACTATTTAAACTTCCATTAAATATACTTTCACCCCCTCTACTTTTCTTAATTGTAAAAGTGCCACAATTCTTTGAAAACTTCCTGATTTTATCCTTTACAATGGCATGGTGCACATATGTCTATTGATTACATATCTTTGTGCACCTCATCGGAAGACGGTGTTACAAATCCTCCTCCTTTAGAACATTTTAAAATTCGCCGAGTAGACAAACTAAACTCGAAAGGAAAGAATACCTCGTCGGAAAATAATTGAGGATGCGGTAGCGTCTGAACCTACGGCTCCAGTAGGCTGCTTCCCTCCTCGCGAGGATTCTTCCACGGTACTTTAACTAAAGGAATCACCTTACTTCTCAGCACTTGTTCTTTGCGATCTACAATGCGCACGGTGTTTTTCTTCATAAGTCGGAGTTCTCTTTGCATTTGCCTTGTTTGCTCTCGGCCTGTGAAGGATCTAGAGATGTACTTCCTTAACATCGACACATGGAATGTGTCATGAATCCTGATAACACGGGGTAACCCCGATTTATAAGCTCACGGTCCCACCTTATTCACAATTTCATAAGGTCCTATATATCTCGGACTAAGCTTGCCTCGCTTCCCGAATCTCAACACACCTTTCCAAGGTGAAATCTTCAAAAAAACTCGGTTACCTATCTCAAATTGCCAGTCTTTGCGACGTTTGTCCGCATAACTTCTCTGTCTATCTCTTGCTATCTTTAAGTTATCACGAACAACTTTTACTTTCTCTTAAGTGATCTGCACTAGTTCAGGGCCTACTAGTCTTCTCTCGCAACTCTCGTCCCAACACCTTTGGAGTCCTACATTTCCTACCATGCAATGCTTCAAATGGAATATGTCTATCTTGGCTTTGATAGTTTGTTGTTGTAGGCAAACTCCATAAGTGCCAAATGGTATCCCAACTCCCACAATTCCATCACACAGCTCGACATATCCTCTTGTCTGAATAGTCCTCTCGACTATTACATCGGTAGGATGAAATCTTTGTCTTGAAATGTAGGCAAGTACCACAAAGCCGTTTGCAAAACTAGGCCAAAACACGGATGTGAACACAGGGTCTCGATGCGAACTATCGAAGCGGAACCCCATGCGGTCTCATATCTACGTCCACATACGGTAGACGACTTTTTCGAAGTCTTGACATTAACGGGTGAAATGGACCGTTCGCGATCAACTATTACCCATATCGCATCATGTTATCTCTAGAGTCAGTGGAAGACTGTCACAAAATCCATATTAATCTTTTCCCATTTCCATCTTGGAATGAGAATAGCGTATCTTCAGCGGGCCTCGATGCTCTGCGCCCGCTCTTGACAGGTTAGACACCTAGAAACAAAACTTGCAATCTCTTTCTTCATCCCATTCCACCAGTAATGTTATTTCAAAGTTCTGTACATCTTGGTACTACCTGGATGCATAAAGATATGCAAGATAATGTGCTTCTTCCATAATGTCTCTTTCACCTGCCATACTCGCACACATTCTCTATTCTTTCACTGTCATGCCATCATCTCTAATTTGAAATTCTGCTTTCTTTCTTTGTTTCCTATCACTTCCTTAAGCTTAATCATCTGCGGATCCTATGACTGCCCTGCTAGAATCTGATCCACTAGGAGAGGTCTAACATGAAATGTAGCTAATAAGGCTCCTGAATCCTCAACCTCCAATATCACCCCTAAAGCTCTCAGATCCACCAATAGTGGAAGATAACCTGATCTCGTATGAGACAAAGAACTCTCTGGTCGCCTACTCAAGGCATCTGCTACAACATTAGCTTTTCCTGGATGGTACTCGGAGCAGTACGCCGTAGTCCTTAATCAACTCAAGCCATCTTCTTTGCCTCAGGTTTAACTCTTTCTGGGTGAAAATATATTGAAGACTCTCATGATCTATAAAGATCTTACAAGGAACACCATATAAATAATGTCTCCATATTTTTAGGGCAAACTCGACTGTTGCTAACTCTAAGTCGTGTGTAGGGTAATTCTCCTCATGCTTCATTAGTTGTCTATATGCATATGCAATCACCTTATCATTCTGTATTAAAACACAACCAAGGCCTGCCTAGAAGCATCACTATAAACCATAAACCCATCTCTCCCATCAGGAAAGCTAAAACCGAGTCAGTCAATCTACCTCTTTAACTCATCAAAACCGGGCGCATCCACCAATCATACTGACATCTTTCCTTGTCAAATTTGGTCAAGTGGGGTCGCTTATCTGAGAACCCTCAACAAACTTCCTGTAATACCCTGCTAAACCAAGGAAGCTTCTTACCTCTGACACATTCTTTGGTGGTTTCCAATTTACCACAGCTTCTATTTTCTGGGGATCCACACTCACCCCCTCAACTGAGATCACATGACCTAAGAATGCCACCCTGTCAAGCCAAAACTGACACTTGCCCAACTTGGCATATAACTGTCTCTCCCTTAGGGTCTGCAACACATTCCTTAAGTGTTCTAAATGTTCCTCTGAACTACCGGTCACACCAGATGTCATCAATAAAACTATGACGAACCTATCCAAATGGCCGCTGGAATAATTTCGCTCATCAAATCCATAAACGCTGCCGGAGCATTAATCAAACCAAATGGCATCAATAAAAAACTCATAATGCCCGTAGCGTGTCCCGAATGCGCCTTGAACACTTCTTGCACCTCAATCGATGATACCCCGACCCTCAAGTCTATCTTGGAGTATACTGAGACCCTTGGAGTTGGATCAAATAACTCATCGATCCTAGGGAGTGGATACCGAACATGATGGTAACTCTGCTCAGCCGCCTGCATCTATACACAACCGCAAACTCCCATCTTTCTTTTTCACGAAGAGAACAGGAGCTCCCCATGGGGATATGCTCGGTCGAATGAATCCCTTACTCAATAATTCTTCTAGCTGAGCCTTAAGCTCTCTCAACTTTGCAGGAGCCATCCTATAAGGAGAAATGGAAATGGGCTCGCATTCGGATCAAATCAATGGTGAACTCCATTTCTTATCCGAGGTAAGCCTCGCAATATCATCTAGAATACATCCGGAAATCCTCTAACAACTGGAATCTTATTCACTAGAGTCTCCTCCTTCTCTGTCTCCACCACATAAGCTAGATAACCCTGACAACCCTTACGTAGCATTCCCTCAAGGGCCGCGATACGAGATCATACCGAAGATAACTCTCTACTTATTCTCGAACTTTACCTCCATTTTCTCTGGTCTATGCAACTTTACTTCCTTTTTATAACAATCTAATGTGGCTCTATAACGAGACAGCCAATCCATACCGAGAACCACATCAAAGTCCCTCATATCTAAGGATACAAGATCCGCTGGGAACTCATGTTCCCCAATTAGAACTTTACTATCTCTGACTACTCGTCTCGAGAACAACCCGATTCTCCAGCTGGAAGTGGGAAACTCTCATACCGAATCTCTAATGGTCGGGTCTTTATCTCAAAGCGGTTTAAGAAATGTGCTTGATGCAAATGAATGTGTGGCCCCGGGTCCACTACAATGTATATGCATCATGATCAAGGATAGAAATAATACCAAAGGACCACATCCGAGTCGCATCTCGCATTCGCCGAGTCACAAAGATAAACTTCCGCTGGGAAGTGTCTGTGCACTCCTCTTATTTTCTTGTCTACTCTGATACATGACGGTAGTGCTTTGCTCAACTCTTAGAGCGTCTCAACTAACCCTCAATCTATTCTGAGGAACAACTGACAAATGCACTCTGATCCGGTGCTGTAGTCCTGATAAAAACCTTTTGCACTTCAGGACTTCATCAGCCTAAATATATGGAACCAATCTGACTAGTTCTAAGAACCTCTTCTCATATTCTGATACTGACATGTTCTTTTGTTCTAATTTGAAGAACTCCTCACTCTTTGAATACTTGTGACTTTGAGGAAAGAATTTGTTAGTAAATTCTTGCTGAAATTGGTCCCATGTTATTCCATCAGGATACCTCCTCTCTACGGCATCCCACCACCTTAGCCTCGCCTTCCATCGAAACTCGAAAACAAGACTTCTTCTCATCCGCAAGAGTCTATAACTCAGAAACTTTGCTGCTTTATCTAACCATAACCAAAGTTACTTCGATCACCACCGCCGGCCATATGGCTTGGTGCCCGCCGTACTTCTATCGACCTTCCCGGTTCTTTCATAACCTCTCTAGGTGGCGGTGTAGGCTGCGACTGCTGACGGGTCGCTATGGCTATTATTTGTGCACCCAGCCACCCGCTTCAGAACAATTTTGGCACTTGAGCTCCCCTCGGTAATTCCGCATGGTCCAAATTCCCGACCTACTGCTGGAGGATGATTCATAACGGCGATAGTGGAACCAACTAAGTGCTCATCTCTCTCAGGTACTGCAGGACGCTAGGAAACTGCTAGAATGACACTCCTAGGACGACCTCTACGTCCTCTTCCTGACATAGTGCTGTAATTTCCCAAAAATATCAACTGTTTAATACTTTGAATCACTTGATATGTATGTACTTTTGAGTTTCCTCAAAACGATGGTCGCTAATAGTGTAATCAGGTATAACACCGGGGTTTTCCTAAGACTCTTCACTATTACCAACCCAGGTTAGGATCATTTCTCCTCAAGCCTTAGGTTATACCAACTTATGCTTTGATACCACCCTGCGTGGTATCAGATTTCCTCAAGTCCTAGGTTATTGTATACAACCTGCTCTGATACCAACCTGTCACACCCCCACCCCCTTCTAGCGGCAGGTGTGCCGGCTACCTTACTAAAATCCCCAAATGCTACTCTAATCCACTAAAAATCCCCCGCGGAAGCGGCCGCATTGCTTGCTTAAACCTCGCATAAAAATTTTTTCTTTATTTATAACTTAGATTTGGTATAATCTAGCAATGAAAACTTCAAAGATGACGCGCTGCATAAGTAAGCAATTCCAAATCCTCGTATACATCCAATTTCACACTATATCCAATTATGTATATGGCAACCAAGATCCCCAATAATATTCATAATACTAAACTATGTACATATACGTCTCCATTATACATATTCAAAGTCTTTTTCCTACATAATGTTCTTAATTACAGCCACTTGTACAATGTCAAACAAATCCTATTGTTCTCCAAATACTCGCTGCACTCATACTCGGAAAATAGTTTTGAAAATACAAAATAATGAGCTAAACGAGCCTGAGTGTATGTGTTTTATAAAATGCTTCCTCTTTCGAAAAATATCTCAAACTATAAATTCTCTTTTTACAAGATATTTTCCGCGTAAGCCTGCTTACTACTTTTAAAGATTCTAAAACTTTCTGTACTGGCTTGCTTTTAAAAGTTTATAAAACTTTTAATACTTGCTTGCTTGCTTTGCTTTGCTTTTCTTTAAAAGTTTATAAAACTTTCTCAATTTTCTTGCTTGCTTGCTTTACCTTGTTTGCTTTAAAAGTTTATAAAAACTTTTTATAAACCTCTTGCTTTAAAAATGTATAAAACATTTCTCACCCTGCTTATTAAAATTTCAAACCTTTCACAAACCTCTTTCTTTAAAAGTTTCTCAAAACTTTTATAAACACGGGAGTCTGGGCTCAATCGTTTTTTTTTTTTTAAATCACCACGGGAGCCTGAGCTCAACCGATCGTTTTGAAATCTAAACGGGAGCCTGAGCTCAACCATTTTCTTTAAAACTCTCCGGAAGCCTGGGCGACCGGGAACCAATGGTTGATTTTTTAAAACTGTATATTATGCTTATCAAACATCAACCACTGGAGGCCTATTTTTGCTTACTGTACCCTAGTGAACACCTTAAGCCCGCGACCATGCCTAAGGAAGGACCCGTGGTCCGATCACCTTTTTCCTAAGTGAATATGGTGGAATTGACCTCGTCGCCATCACCATAATTCTAGTTAGAGCTCATAACCCATATTCCCACGGCACGGTCTCCTTAATGTATGATATATGATGACCTAAGTTTACCGACCAGGGCAAAACTAAAATGCATGTATGATATCCTAACACCATCAGCACGTTACGTAATACCGACCTAAGATGATCGCTAGAACCAGGAAGGCCTCGTTTTCAAAAAATATTCTTTGCTTGCTTGCTTGCTGCTTCGTAAAATGGTTTTACAATTTAAAACCAATTGCTTACTTGCTTGAAAAGGATTTAATTATTCAAAAAAACATTTGCTTACTTACTTGCTTGAAAAATGGCTTAATTATTCAAACCATTTAAGCTTACTTGCTTAGTTTTCTGAAAATGGTTTAATTATCCAAAACCATTTACTTACTTGCTTGCTTGAAAATGGTTTACAATTCAAAAAACCATTTACTTACTTGCTTGCTTGAAAGATGGTTTACAATTTAAAAACCATTTGCTTACTTGTTGCTTGAAAAATGGTTTACAATTTAAAACCATTTGCTCACTCCTGCTTGCTTTCTAATTCATCACATTTCTTGAAAAATGGTTTGCAAATCAAAACCATGAAATACCAGTGTAAAACAGTTTATAATAATAATAATACACTAGTATTTGGAAAATGAGTTTAGAACAATCACATTTTTCTGCTTACTAAAATTTTGAGCACGATTCCACAATTATTCCCGCCTTTGCTTTTAGCCTACACATTTGATGTATTAGACCATATACGTCAACACAACCAACTAAATACTATTCGCTATTTACTATGCACGATTTACTATACGCGATTTACTATGCACTATGCACTATGCACTATGTATTTATATGTATTCATACGTATTTACTATTTTATACGTATTCATACGTATTTACTATTTCACATGTAAACCGGGCGGGTCTCCGCGGATTTTGGTACTCACGCGTAGCTTCCTATCAAAGGCAGAGTAACTTACCATCGGGTCCGAAAAAGCGCAGACCACTAGAATGGCGTTGATATGAGAAAAACTAAAAATTTGGATTTTAAAAACTAAAATTTGATTTTCTCCGAATATTTATCTCAATTCTTGGTGAAATCCTTCATGGTTTCTGGCACTCATCACGCCAGAGCCCTCGCCGCTGCAGCAGCCATTTTTCATGCTTCATCCCCAACATCACGCAAACCGATCACTTCACAATTTTTCATGCAACCGGCGAAAGACAGTAACGTGAAAGATGTAAAAACCAAAAATCCAAAATCACCGCACGGTTCTTTCTCCCGCCCGGTCATCATTTTGACGTGCTTTTCCTTCTTTAATGTTTTTGATTTTATTTCTTTTTTTCTTTTTTTATGATCCACATGTCCCTTTATTCCTTCTTCTTTTTTTCTTGGTCCTGTTTAAGCCCCAAAACAAATTATTTTGTCAAATTTCAATTTCATATATCCTAATTGAATATTCTTTAAATATTTGTCATTTTTCGGAATTTTTCAAAAATCCCGCTTTCAGTTTCACTCTAAACCCGTCGCCTCAGAATTTCTGAAATATTCTAATTTCATTTAACGAAAAATTTCCTAGGGTCACCAGATCGAGGATTTCGCCAGACAAATTAATGGCGCAACCAAGCCAGTCATCCGAGATCTAGAGAATTCGAGACTTCGAAAAATTATAAGGCAATTCATTATTATTATTTCCATTTTTAAACTTCCATTAATTATATTTCACCCCTTCTACTTTTTCTTTTTTTTTTTTTTTTTTAATTGTGTAAAGTGCCACAATTCTTAGAAAACTTTTTGCATAATCTTTTATCTCCTTACATCGCACTTAGTAAGTGCACACATATAGCAAGTCCTTTACATAAAGGCGCGTATATACTGTGCACCTCATCGGACGGTGTTACACCGGTGTGGCTGATGATGTTACACTGTGCTAGAATTCAAGTATTTTAATATATGTCAGGAGTAAGAGTAAATATTTGAACTCTAGAACTATTGATATAGTTGATTCATAGTTGGTATATTTTTATGAGTACCGTCTCATGGGCCCGCGGCCGCGCTTTACTCATGTGATTGACATATTATTGGAATATATTGCAATCGTTGGGACAGATATGCGTGTTTTAGACGTAGAGCTCCCCGCAGATAAAGGAGAGATCTCCGCGCCTCATTTGGGGTGGTGCCGGAGCAATCTGACGACTTATCATGGTGGTAGGCAATAACGGTAACTTTGAAGCACACTTGTGGTATTCGCGAGTTGACGGCAGTCAACGGACCCCTCATGTTTTGGGGCGCCGCCAGCCCTGGTATTAGAGTTTAGAAAGTATTACACAATATCTTCAGGGAGCCTGTTGGTATCCATCACCACTAGGGTGGTTCGATGCTGAGTTTAGGTAGCGATTGGCCTAGGAAAATCACGGGTTAACACTAGGACACTACATGCACGTGTTTTGTGTGTTTTGTGTGTTTTGTGTGATTTGATGAATTATTGGGTGAATGGTATGCTTACCATGTTGTGTGATGAGATCGATTATGTGTGCTTGGTGATTAGCACATGAATGTGTAGAAAATATTTTAGAAAATATTTCAGTGGTACAAAACAGACAAAACTGAAATAAAATGAAGAAAATAAATTTTTATTAAATTTATTGGATGAGAATTGAAGAATGGAAGAAAATAAATTTTTATAAATTTATTTGATGAGAAAATTTTTTTTCGCTGAAAATCTGAAAAAGGAAAATAAATTTTATAAATTTATCTAAGCATGAGGGGAAGAAAATAATTTTCTAAGGTTTTATATGGTAAACTGAAGAAAATAAATTTTGTAAATTTTATCGAGTGTTAAAGAAAATGAAAAAAATGATTTTTAGTGATTTTAGTGATTTTTTTTCCATTGTCGAAATAATGGAAAATATATAAATATATATTTATAATGAAAATCGGGCAGTAGAAGCGTTGGCTACGCCCAAATTATTATATTGTGAAGAAAAAATTTCAGGGACAAGTAAGGCTGGATCAGACATGTTCTCAGGCGTACTGGAAGCGGTCGAAATTGTATCATGGAGAGGTGAAAATTGTATTGCAATACAGTTTACTGTATTACACCGGCGCAGTTGCAAGAATTGTATTGTAGCGTAAAGCGGCCGGCAAGCAGACGCTTAATACAAATGCCTATTGTATTGCGGATCGGTGATGTGCGCGCCAGAGCGGTGGCCATAACACGGTGGCGCAAGGAGCACGATACGCAGTGCCGCCGGGCGCGCAGCGCGTAGGGCGCGCGAAAGTAAAGTGCAGAGGCGCCGGCAAGGCGGGCGTAAAGCAGCGCCGGCGCGCAGCGAAGTGAGCGCAGAAGGGCGAGCCGGGCGCAGCGGGCGCTGGCGTGTGGCGCGGAGCGCGCGTTCGTTCGCGGCGCTACTCCGGGCGTGCCTGCGGCGCCGCCAGGCCGGGCGTGCTGGTCGGTCACCACAAGTCATGACCGTGCACTGGCTTGGGCCACTCGCTGACCCGATTTGACCTTATTTTCCTGAGTCACTAAATGAACACTGTTCATTGTAAAATAAATTTTGAAAATAAAATATTTTAAATTTAATTAAAATAAAATAAAATAAAATAAAATTTGATAAAATTTTCGAAAAATAAAATTTTCAAAAATAAAATTTTTGAAAATAAAATTTCATTGAAAACAATATTTAAAATGCAAAATTCACTGCATATACACTGAGTTATGTGTATGATTAGTGTCTCGGGGCTATGTTTATGCCTTAGAGATACTGTATTGTATTTAACTACCATCGAAATCAGATCGCGCCGATCACAAGGCAGAGAAATTATATGCATGGTGGAATGCGACAGGAAAAGGGTGAACGCTAAGGTTATGAACTATGACCTTTAGGATTTGATACCGAAAAATGAACAAGAGAACTTAGAACCTTATTGAAATAAATAAATTGAAAGTGGTCGGATTTAAAGACTACTTAAAAATGAACTATCGGGCTATGTCAGGAATCTATTAAGAATTGGCATCCGCATTACTAGTTGCACTAAAATGAAAATTAAATGACTCTTTGCTGCTACGTTGAACTGCATAGATGGCTAGTCGAGTAATGGTACGAAACAGGGTGTCCACTCGAAAGTACCGGTCACCACTAGTGTTTGATCACGACTCTCGCCGAGGCCGTAGGTATTATACGACGCTATAGCACAGCCGGTATGTTAGGGTGATGAAGATCCTAGTAACCTTCAGAGGTTTAGGGCGCATCATCCTCCGACATTCATAGAGGGAGGAGACCCGATGGTGACAGACCATTGGTTTATGCAGATCAAGAAGGTGTTAGAGGCCATGGATATTACCTCTGACACGACCAGGATTAGACTAGCTGCGTCTAGCCTAGAGAACGCAGGCCCAAATACGTGTGGAAACTCCGCAAGACTCCTGTGAGACCCAGAGGAGCCGCTGGTGGCTACGCAGTCTCCCTAAGGATCAAAAAGGCGAATAAGAATGATAGTCGAGGCTGGGCAGTTAGAGATCTCTGGACTCTTACTCAAAGGACCTCGAGGATCATGGACACGTCAAAGTTCGATGTCATCCTAGGATGGATCGGCTGATACTACAGGATCGTTATCGATCGGTGGAGCGTAGGAGGGTTACGCCATACGCAAGACTAAGACTTCAGATGGTACTGTGTGGACAAGCATGACATTTTGCCCCGTACAAAAAGATAATGAGTCCAAGTGTCCAAGGACAAGCATGGGTCGGGCTAGCGAGCCCACCCTAAAGGGCGCGGAGAGGCCGACTTAGACCCACCTCGAAAGTAATAGCTTCTGCAAGCACGCTGATGTTTTTCCTGATAAGCTACCTGATTTGTCTCGCAAGATGCGGATGTAGACTTTGTATCGTAGCTACACTGGGTACTTCACCCATCTCTATTACTCCAAGACAGATGGCAACCAGCTTGAGTTGCAGAACTCAGAGTCCAGCTTACAGGAGCTATCGACAAGGGTTATGATCAAGCAACCCAAGACTGGCCACCGTGAGGACGCATGATTTATTCGACCGGGAATAGAGGAGTGCGAGTCTACTCCAAGATGCATCTTCGCACCGGTTACCATCACCGAGGGTTGCGGAGACGATATCCCTAAGACAAAGGTTTAGGACGCTGCTTATGGGCACTTTGAGCTTGGGTAGATGCTCTTTTGTAGGTTGATGAACGCGCCACGCATTCACGGGTCTCATGCATGATATTCCAACCCCTATCTAGATCACTGTCGTAGCCTCGCGCATGACATTTTCATCTACTCCTGCCGAGCGGAGTAATAGTATCACTTCGAGGATCGCTTACGCTGCTGAGACCATCAACTGGTGACGCCAAGTTCAAGAAGGAGTTTCGCCACTGAGGTGAGATTTTCGTATTAACGGCGTCGCATCAAGAGTGTCGCCACTCGGGGCAGCGTCGAGGCATCGGGCGAGTCGAGAGACCGAACGTCAATCTTCGAGATACGTGAAGCTCGATCGGCCAAGTACGAGACACGAGAATGGGCTGAAGGTCCATTCGACGTGATCGTAGATTTCGCCACGGATACGACTCCACGGTCGACCTAATTCCACCATGCAGAGATCGAGGATACTCAAAACACCCTGATACTTCCGCGCAGGCAAGAGGGAGGACGCCTTCTGGGGCTCTCGAGGTGCAGGCGTAAGACTTCGCTTCACACTAGTTTCCCCGTGGACTGGGGTAATGGATTTAGCATGAGTGACTCGGATTGCCCTGTAGACAGGATCCTGAAGACTTCGGGGACAATGCATCCCGCTTAGTCAGTGTAGGATAGAGAGTATACGCACCATTCCTCCACACCCAGCGTAGGTTGAGGAACCGGGCCAGTCGGTAAGGCTGGGCACTTCCAAAGAACACAGACAGCCGAGCAAAGCGTGGGTCGGTCGTGACGTATCGTGAGTTGCACAAATGTAAGCCGTGAAGTGGACCCAGGTGGTAGACATATCGCCGTTGATGCCGCTCGACACGATGAGCCGACAACCACCCGCTGTCGCGACCGAGACCCAGCCGTCATTACAACGACACCTACATCGATTCGGGGCTTAGAGGTTGCGCCTTTAGAGAAGCCATGCATGATGTTCTTCCCTGTGGACGCAGGTGAGATTCAATCTCGACAGTCGATTATGAGTGTGAGATCTCCGAGATTCGCCTCATGGTGGGACCCGGACAAAGGTGTCACAAGATGGCATTATTACGCCTGTGTGCACGCAGAATATCGCGTTTAGCCGTGCGAGTGCACTAGATGATCATTCACCACTTCGTGAGCGTGGCTGAAGCTTGTCTTTAGGACTACGCCCAATGAAGACTCATAGTTCATTCGGTGAAATGAAGAATACCAGCGTAGCTGTCAAGCAAAGCGAAAAAAAGGGTCGCATCCTAAGGTAGCTCTCGGAGTTACAGCGGCGACCCACGAGTATCCGAAAGGTCCTGTGTGGGTGTAAGAGACCCGTGGAGATATCCAAAATTTTGTGTGAACGAAAGAGTTTCGAAGTGTAAGCCGAAGAGTTATGTTGCCCGAGATGAAAACACACGGACAAGGTTATCACGCCAGCATTTAGAGTCGGTGCGATAGAGCCTGGGGTGACTCTCGTGGTTCAATACCCTTCGAAATCAGATTGCGTTACTGAGCCGACAAGGGCTCTAAGATATGGATGTCATTCATGACATGGACTAGTTGACGGATTCATCGATTGTCGCGATCGCGGACTCGAGAGGTTAGCCGCCACACACCAAGCAAGGGTCGCAGTAGGTTACGCGGTCAGATGGATTACATATTGTGTGTTAGAGGACATGCCGCGAGCATCCCGGATCATAAGGGTAGAGGGATTAATCTGCCCTTAGTGGAATTTGCCTATAACAATAGTTATCAAAGTAGTATAATGAATGGCACCATACGAGGTATCAGGGGAGGCCATGTAGATCACGCTTATGTCGGGACCGAGACGGGAGTAACCCATCACCGGGTCCCATCTGATTGTAGACACCTATGAGAAGGTGAGCTGATACGATCATTTTCTCATGGCTCGTAGCCTGGTAAGAGCTATGTCGATGTGCGACGTCGACCCTTAGAGTTCGAGGTCGGGATCACGCCTCTCTTAAAGGTGATACCTAAGAGGGGATGGTCAGTTCCTGGTGAAGCGCTGAAGCCATCACGAGGTTTATCGACCTTTCGAGATACTCAAGAGGATATAAAATCGCGACAGACGGCCAAGGCACACCAGCATGTTAGGTGTCCACGAGGTGTTTCACGCCTCTATGTCTCTAAATATACCCGATCCATCTCATGTGGTGGATTGGGGACAGATTGAGGTTGACACGAATGGGACCTTCGAGGAGGGACCAGTGTGCATTATTGATAGTAGTGATCAGTTTTTGCGACGCAAAACTGTGAGGCTAGTGTTGGTGCTATGGCGGCACTACGAAGTGGAGGAGTCAACGTGGGAGCGCGAGGACACGATGCGAGCCATCTATCCCTTCTTGTTTAGGGATGAAGGTACGTAGTTTAGTCGTTTAAGATTTAAATGACTGTTTACATGCATGGTAGAGTGCACGTTGCATATGCATGTGTTTGATAATGATCGTTCCGAATTTCTGCATCGAAATTCCTTATATGAGGAGAATGTAAGACCCAGAAATTTGTACTCGAAACGGGCAAAATCGTAATTTCGATTACAAAATTGTAATTTCGCTAAAAATTGTGAATTAATTCCTCTAGATATTTTCTGATGATGAAACGATTTCACCGTTGGAACCGCCCCTGAAATCTAGCTAGCACGTAAAATTTCGTGAAAATTCGGTGATGCCAGTCATGACGCTTTTCAAGGCATCTCGCTGTGCCGAATGATTATCAATGCGACGAAGTCAAGATAACATGTACCATGTGCCATAAGTGGTATGAGTAGAGAGACGATGAAACTACCATATACGCTAAATATCAAATCATGAGGGATATAAACGCCATTTTAGAAAAGTTTTTAAGTCACTAAATGACAAAATTGTCAATACCGCTTTCTCCTTCATTAAAACCAAGAGGAAAAACGAGAAACCATTCTCAGATCCAAAGAGTTTCGCTGGCGTTTTTTGCAGAGAGAGAACACTATTCTATATTCAGACGCGATCCAACTCGCTTCAGCCTTTCTGCAAGAGGAGAATCGTTTAATGCTTATGGTCGCGTGGGCATTTGTGGATGAGCAGCTTTCTTCAACTCCTCGATAGAGGGGTTTTTCCCTTACTGGTTTTGCACTTTATTTAAGTGTTCTACAACAAGCCTATTGCTGAGGCCTTGAATGGCCGCTTCTGGACGCTTCAAAGCTGGAACCTAGATAATGGATTTCAAAACCCATGTACGGTCCGTGACTGTCCACCAAGGATGTGGGTTCCTAGTTTGTGCATTTGTGTGAAAATGTGTGCTTTGATGTGTATGAGGCCGGAATCGGCCGAGAAATACGGGTTCACAAAGTGAACCGATGAAATGTGATTTTTCGAGAATAGTAACTGAGGGTTTCACTATTCCCAAAACAGTGTTTTCAAAATATATTTTCGTGAAAATACGGTTTGGTCGAGCGATTTAAATTAAATTACTCGTGTTCGATCAAGTAGCCCATGAGCTAATTTTGATGTATGAGTTGTAAAATTACATAACATGGTTGTGTGATTTGAATTATGCGAGATATTCATGTTTATATATTTTGTACGCGACATCGTATT
The DNA here is from genome assembly GCA_016808115.1 of Tetrastigma voinierianum. Lineage (NCBI taxonomy): Eukaryota > Viridiplantae > Streptophyta > Magnoliopsida > Vitales > Vitaceae > Tetrastigma > Tetrastigma voinierianum. The sequence continues at coordinate 34,177 of JAEQBH010003092.1, forward strand.
GAACTCGTATACTTATTCCATACGCATCGAACAATCTCAGATTATGAGGAGTTTTAATGGTGATTTAGTCTGTGAGAAAAAAGGTTCGAGGATTGTCTAAAAATATTAAGTGATGTGAGGGTAGTCCATACTTAAAATATCAATCGTTTGAGACACTTAATCGACATATACTCCGAGGGTAGTCCACATATAAAAATATCAATCGGGCCGAGACAAACTTCAATTAATATATCTTTCGGGAGGGTAGTCCACTAAATATAATATCTAGAGACAAATTCACTACTTATATTGAGGGTAGACTACAAATATAAACAAATAACTTTGTTGAAAAACAATAATTTCATACTTGCGCTTGCATGAAATGCGAGTAGTAGCTCTACGAGACTCCTGGATCTAAGTTTGTCATGTATATCTGCTAGATCATGCATCATTAATGTGTGCTTAATTTGGAACATTGCACCGTACTCAGTGGTGAGTAGCCCACTTGGTGGCGATTCTCCTACCAGCATTAGCTCACCCCCGTCAGGACCCCCTTTTATGTACAAAGGAGCGGCGGTGGACAAATTTCGCCCTGCAGGCCGGATTCAGAAGAAAGCCGTGTGGCTTTAAATGATAAGCTTATATGTATTAGAATTCGGTTATTTTAATATATGTTGTATAAGAGTAAATATTTGAACTCTTAGAACAAATTTATAGTTGGATTCATAGTTGCATATTTTTATGAGTGATCGCTCACGGGCCCAAGTGGCCGCTTTACTCATGTGATCGATATATTGTGGTTTATACTGGTGACCGTTGGGACAGATATGCAGTATTAGGGATATTCGTAGAGCTCCTCGTACAAAGGAGACTCTACCCGATTTTCAGCGGCGCTGCAATCCTGACCTCCACTTGTATTCCGCGGTTGACGGGTAGTCACCCAACCCTGCTCGGCCACACGAAAGGAATATGAGTTTTAGGTACTAGAAACTACCATCTTAAATAGTTATCATTCGAATAAATACAATATGTTTGAGGTGAACAAAAATAATATAATTAACAATATCAAATTAGAAAAGTTTTAAAGATAAATAAGTAATGATGGTAGTTTCTTCCTTATTATGTTAGGAGAAATATTTCATTGAGGTGAAATTCTTCGGATTAGCTCTTTCAAAGCTTTTGAGTACTCCTTTGAGGTAAGGGATTTAATATAGCTTTCGGGGTAAATTATTATTTTTATATATTCGTGACGCAAAGTGATACATCAAGATTTTAAAAAGAAAATTGTTTGTTTTTACTGTATTCGAGGATGAAAATTGTTTTGAATCGAAATATATATAATCTTGGTTTCAGAAAAGTTTTACTTTTTTTATTTATTTGATTATCCATGGATCAAAATAGTAGTTTTGTGCTGATTATACATTTGAGATTTGTTTTGTTTATGAAATAAAATGTGAGATAAGGATGTTTTGTAATTTGAACTTTTAAATGAAATATTTGACTCGGTTAGTTCTGGGTCATTAACGGAAATAATAGTCGACACTATTCGGGCCCACAACAATCCGGATATAAATAGTCGACCTTACATTTTCGGGTAGGAATATAATCGATTCAACCCCAAATTCTGTGTGGGTTCAAGCTAGAGGTTACTAGTACTGCAGCGGTTCTTGGCCCATTCCACCTTAAAAGAAAAACACTCAAGGGCAGCCACCCCATTTGAAAGTCCCATAACGGGCGCCATTTGATATTTGATGACCAGAAAATATATTTGAAATGTATTTGATTTTGGATTTGATATGAAAGTGTCTGAATCAAATTCTGATATGGAATCGTCTCATCAAGCATTTGATATGAAACCAATTTGAATTTGATGAGAATGTTTTGAAGTATATTTCTTTGTTAATGTTCCATCTTATTTTTTAATCAAAAGTTTTGATGAAAAATGATCTCTCTATTTGTTATATGATTGAAAAACTTTTTGATACATGAAAATGTATTAGTGTTTATCAACTTTGCCTCAAATTCCACCGTTGACATATTTTCAGGTACTTTTAGTTTCCGCGATGAGCTACGGCTGTGTCAGATTCGCCATCATTAGAACTCATTTGGGAAACTCTAAGTGTTTGGATCATGTTGAAACTAATCAGTTCATGCTTATGTGAAATGTCAGGGTTTTCAAAGCACCTGAGAAAGCTACTGATGATAGCATTACCTTACATTAGTACAAAGCTTGATTTTGGGAGATCCTGTATATTGTTATATTCTCAATGTATTTTTATATGACATGCATAATCGAGATTTGAATATTTAGGAAGTAATTTTGTTGGTATAAAATTTCAATTTGTAGAATTTATGAATTTAGAAGGTCGCATTTACCCGGTAAAGTGTTTGGTAAATTGGACAAAAACTAATTACAAGAAAAGCTGGGGTGTCGCTTTCTCACATTTCAAACCTTCAAGCTGGGGCGTCGCAGGGTGTGAATTGACAAATATGCCCTTAGGGTGGGTTTCGGGCGTGATTACGTCATTTAGTTTCGAACTCGCTGTAACCCAGTTGTATCTAAAATGTCTAAGTTTGATGTATTGCCCGAAAGGTGAAATTTCGCTTAATTTGTGTGGATATTTATAAAAGTCGGAATTTCCCCTCGATCACGCCTCGTGATTTTTTTCCGAGGCCAAGTATGGCCTGATTGTATGGTCGGAATGACTAAGGTGTGTTATTATTGTAAATTGAATAATATGCTTAACGCAGTGAAATTATGATATAAGGATAAAAATGAAAATAATTATAATTTATCCATGACACTTGACATGTAATGTGTGATTTATATGTTGCACGTGGCACGTAGCGCATATGTAGCATGTGAAATGACATGCAATGACACTTGCATTGCATTTATGGCCGGGCATCGTGATGACATGGGTGTGAGTGCATGGAAATGATCAACCCCGTGGTTCGCGTTTGATGGTACATCAAGGAATGCAAATGATTTTTCAGAGACTATCCACAGTACTTCTCGGAGACTGACCAAAGTACGTATCGAAGATTGTCCATTAAACATTTCTGAGATCACTCAAAGTACATATCGAGAATGTCTACGCAGATTTCTCGTTGTCATCCAAAGTACCGACGAAACCGTTTGCCACTATGTCTCAGATCGTCTAATAGAAAAATAAAACAAAAGACTTTGTTTTCTGGGGAAAGTGGTCATGGATGGAACGCCTTATGACTGCCACACTCGCGATATACGTAAGGGAATCGCTTATAATTTCTGGATCGGGTCGCGACTTGGTCACATCTTATTATTGATGGCTGTAAACATTCAGTGTGATTATGTAACTGAGATCAGACGCGCACTCAGTGAGGAGTAGCCCTCGTAGAGATATATCTACTAGAATTGCTCACTCCGTCGCGCTACGCCAGCACATCGGTGAGACGACGCTCCTTCGAGGCCGCGAAAGTATAAAGAGGGTCTGCTACGGACTTGGAATCACCATGCCTTTTAAATATATTGTGACAATCTATTTGAAATATTTTGTCTCAGAAAAGAGTCAGATATCAAACCTTGTAGTATAATATGGGAAGTTGTATGCTATTTCCAGTGCAAGAAAACATAAAGAAATGAGTCCCTATGAATGGATCGGTTTTCGCCAGACATCCGAGACGCCCACCTTAAAAAAAAAAAAAAAAAATTCCTCGGTCGGGTGGGTCATTAACCCGACCCCGAGTCAGCTTCACACCCAGCGCCATTTAAACAGTCTGGAACTGGCCTGGCTTGAAATCAAGCTAGGGCTGGATCCATCACTTTCGTTTCAGTAGTGACACTGAAACCCATGAAAGAAATACCTCCTTTCACTAATTTTGTTTGTCATAATAGTAGTCCTGTTTGTTTATAGAAGTTTTTATTTCTAGCTAGATAAAGTAACCATTCCTTTATTCTTCTAGACTTCAGATATATCAGATTATAGCTAAGAACAATCTATTATCGATGGATCTTTAGAGACAGTTCTTCTTTCGATATGAAAAAGCTAGTCAAGAGTATGCGGAGTTTGGATTATTTTCAAGGCTTCGTCGATAGGAAGCCGCTGAAGAGTCGCCGTCACAGTGTAGAATTTGTTTTATTATTCAATAAACCATGCAGTGGTAATACTAGCACCTCCTTAGCTGGCAAAACAAAAAGCAGTGAATAGATCTAAGAACAAGAACATCAAGCTCACACCCAACTTTTTTTTTTTTCATTTGTGTCTCGAGCTATGAATTGTATAGTATTACCATACATGGTTTGTTTGAATAATAAACAAGCTTCTTGCCTACATCTTACCCACTCTCGCACTTCCTATTTGGAAGAAGCCTCCGAAACATACAAATCAAACTCCATGTGCAACCCGATTGGCCTTTTTCATATCGAACAGGGTGTCTCTGTGATCTCTTTCCCATCATTAATGGATTGTTCTTCAGCTTCAAAATGTACTATAATATGAAGTCTAGAAAAATTAAAGGAATGGACATGGAACCAGGATTTTTTTTATCTAACTAGAAAGTAAAAGCCATGTTGACTAATGGAGATTTCGCCTAAGCACCCGAACGATTAGTCAAGGGGGATTTTATCTATAGGATTTAAGGCGTATACTTTTCTTCCTCGTTCAATTCCTTTTGGAAATAATGATAAAAAATTTAGGGACTTATGGAATTTATGGGGTATACTTTCCTTCCTCGTTCAATTCTTTATGAAATAAGGATAAAAAATTTTGAAAAAAAAATTCATTCTCGCTATGGTAGATTCTCCTTGAAAATAAATATAAAAATTTTGAGGAAAAACTGTGAGAGCATACTTTCCTTCTCTAGGCTCGATTCTCAGAAAACAAGGATAAAATATTTTGGAAAATAAAATATCCAAGGGTCATACATTCCTTTCTACGTTCAATTCCTTTGGAAATAAGGAAAAAGGTTCATAAGTATATTTTAATCGAATAATCAAGATATTTTAAAACAAACAATAATTAATCAATCTATTTTTTAATTATTAATTTTATATATTATAGTTTTAATAATATAAAATAGATAAATATAATAATTATTTTTTTAACAATGTAAAATAATTTATTTCGCCTGCTTATGTTTTCCACTCAAACAGACTCGTTTTTTGTATTTTTGAAAACGGCTTTGAGTTAAGAACTTATGATGCCTCAGCTCGGGTGTCTCGTGATAACCTGTTACTGGCCACTGACGCCAAAATTTTGACACCCTCACTCATGAAAATCGGTGTTGGCATTTGTGAGCTTTGCTCCAAGGTAATAAATCTCGCCCCAAACTCATTTGCTAGTGAGCTCAATGACATGGTCCATATACACTTAAAATGAGTAAATGGTCACTTCTCACATACATCACATATTCCTCATAAAATACATCAATTATATACCATAAAGTTCAAGAGCATTAGTCTACCTTCTAATTCAACATAGCAAAGAATTACAACATTCTAACATGTTATACAACGTCATCGTAGTCGCTCGCGACCACTAATGAGTGCACTTCCCAGATCTCTCCTGTGCACGAAATGGTGATCCTCGACCAGAGTGTGACAAAGCCCGATGAGGTGTTCTACATAGGTTACTCCCCACCCTAAAGTGCATGTGGCAAACGTCACATTCAAGCAATTTTCTTAGACCTCTAAGATATGCACACATGCATGGTGAGACTCGACTCACCATACTGTGCAGCTCTGTGGCTCCATCATAATATGTCATTGAGTAATATATCAGAGTCACTGCAGGCTCGTCTCTCACATGCACTCTTTATTGTGATATTTATCCTTTGGTAAGTCACCAATGACCCAGAAATGTCGAGGCCCTCCACGACATTGCCCGTGTCTGAAGTATCGATGGGCAGCAAATCCCAGTGATCAGGCTCATCCGCACGACCCGAAGTGTGATAAACATGACCGTGTGTCTTCTTTGGGCATTATAGTACCCCGGTGATACCGCGAGGGTCTCTACACCCATCTGGAACTATGATATCGCGGGTCTCTTACACCTATAAGCCTCGAGTTCTCGCAGCTCCTCGAAACATGCATTTTGCCATGAATGAAAACCATTTCAAACAAAGGTATTTGTTTTTAGTGGACAACCCTCGATATAAATAGTGGACAGACTCGATAATCTATTTTGTGGACAATCCTCCGATGTATATCAGTTAGGCGGACTCAGACGATTGATATTATATGGGCCAACCCTCCGATGTATGGTGGACGGGCTTGACGATTGATATTATATGGAATGACCCACTCCGATCTTTTGTAGTGGACACACTTCGATAAAATATGTGTTTGTCAACCCTTGAAACAATTCTCTTAGAAAACCACCTCATATTGTTCTAGGGTGCCCCGGTGCATATGAAATGCAATAGGCCATTTCCATTTATAGCAAATCACGACTCATTTGGACGTTGTCCTAATGTAAGCCCACTAATCAACACCATCTGCAGTGTTGATCCACAGCCGTGTACTCGGTACCATCAGTTACCCTAACTTCAGTATCGATCTCAACTATGCACTCATACCCATGTTATGCGATGTTTTTGTGCATGTATAATGCAATTATGCATTTGCCTATTCATACCCTTCACATATATGAACTATATGTATACATACTCATGCATATTTATCCATGCATCATTTGGACATTCATATTAAGGTTCATACAAATTCCAAATCAAACATACTAATTCAAGCATCACTGGACATCACAAGTCACTTTACCACCAGGGTAATGACACCTGTAAATCTAGGCACAGTGATGACCTGATTTGTCCACGACCAGCCTCCAACAAGCCATGTAATGGCCTCAATCATGTACAACTATGTGTCATTTATTTTCACACAATGACACACGAACCACTCGATCATATTATTCACTTTCAATAATAACACACAAATTTGTGTTATTGTTGGAAAATGTGTACTGATCAGTGTTTAAATGTGTCGTGACATAATGGCGACACATGAATAACATATTCAGGCCATCATAACTATTGAAAGCTGATCGTGAATAAATGCCTAAGAAGACCATGTGTGTCTATGGCTATGTATGTTGTGGGCCGAGAAATTCCAGAATTTACGGAATAAGGAGCAAAATCGTAATTTCGATTATAAAATTGTATTTCGGTTAAAAATCCAGTTAATTCTCCGTCTCGGATGATGAAACGGATTGCACCGTTGGAATCGTTTCATGAAATCTAGTTAGCACGTAAAATTTCGTAATTTTACGGGAGCGGTCGGAGTCGGCCGTTTTGAGCATCGTGTTTGAATTATTAAATGCCATCGATTCGATGAGGCAAGAAAGGCACATATAGCATGTACTCATGTACCATAAGTGGTATGAGTAAATGATGAAAATGGACGGCCGAGATAGTCAGGAATATAATCTGAAATGAAGGGACATAAAATTCATTTTGAAAGTTTAAGTCACTAAATGACCAAAACTCAAATAGTGCTACATCTGTTGACTAAGTATGATTGGGACATATGTGACGAGGGTGGAGGTTAGAGAAGGTCTCTACCTTCTCTGGGCTGCGACAAATCCAGCCGTTGGCGGATGCCGGGCGAAAGAAGGAAAAGCGTTCCGTGGGCGAGACTACGTGTGGACTCCGGGATCGGGAGTTTCTTCAAACTCCTTGAGGTAGGGGTTTCTCCCTACTTGGGTTTACTTTATTTAAGTGTTTTAGATGTTTAGTTAGCTTGAGGCGAAGTGAGGGCCGTTTGATCGATCGAAACTTGGGGCCAAGATTGTTAATTGTTGAGATTTTTATGGTCGGTGACTGTCAGAAAGTTGAGGCTGTTTGTGTGGAAATTTGCATTAAAATGCATGCCCATTATAAGAAAAAGGTCGAATAGAACATTGATGGGTCCGAACATGGGGGCGAATTGTTGATTACAGGAAGCTAGTTTGGCGATGCGAGCCTTGTTATGGAATGCTATGGGTTCTTTTTGTGATAATTGATGAATAAATTATGCTTTGGTGTTTATAAGGTTGGAAATGGGTAGGGTGGTTCCAAGTGGCTTAGGGTTGGAAGAGTGGGTTGCCATAGACTGACCACTTCTTTGGAGTTCAGGGCTGATAAAAATCGATCTCGGGTTTAGTAATGAATTGGACCCAAAACCGTCCTTATGTTGTGTGGTTAAATTGTTGAAAGAATGGCTTGAGTATGTGTGGAAGTAAGTGGGATTAAGTAAATATTGTAAATTGCTCGAAGTGAGCTAGTTTGAGGAGTTGATTGATCGAAAAATTAATAGGTTAAAAACATAAAGATTTAATGTGTTGATATAAGGACAATTATATGGAATATTATTGTGGGTGTAGGCCATTGGAAATGGAATAGCGATCAGCTCAAGTGAGCATATTTGGGAGTTGATCCATATTGTTGAATTACATGTGTGTAATTGTAGTTGATTGAAAATATGCATATTGACATATTGTGTAAATGATTTTGAAAATGGCATAATGCATTTTCATATGCCTTTGGGTAACCTAAATTAGGTGTGAGTGCATGACAAGGTATTTTGTAAACGGATATGGTTGTGAAAGGAATTTCTGAGATGATATTCGGAGGAATTGGGTTGGGAGATGGGCAGCGAATCATTTTGGATGAGGACCATGAAGTATTTGGGCTTCACCAACTTGATTCACCTCAGATGAATCCATATTTTACCGACCGTTTGGTGGTATATTTTTCAAGAACAACAGGTTTGTTTTGAAAATGATTATTTTCTCATACAGGGCTTAGGCAAGTGTGAGGGAGTCGGTGAGGACTCAGAGTGGCATGGGGTGATCGTAGACATTCAAGTAGGATCACGTATTTGCCCAGGTGTGTGTTTACTTGGAGCATTGCCTTTGCACTTGGGTGGAGAGTAGCCGTTTAAGGTGATTCGGCTGCGAGCTTTTGCTTCTAGCCCAGTGAAATTTTATTTTCAGGTGCGAGGGAGCACTTTCGAGAAGGCGATTCATTTTTGAAGAAGCCGAGTTCATGATTTTGATGGTTTTTGGACATAACATGTATTAGACTTGTAGATGGCTAATATATGTTTGTATAAAGAGGTCAATAAATCAACTATTGAATTATTGGGAGATAATTGGAGAGCCAAGTTGTTGTTTTGATGAGTATTAGTTATGGGCCCAAGTGGCCGTATTGCATATATTGGACTGTTTGGGACAGGTAAATGCAGGTTTATACAAGCTTTGTATTTGGGTAGAGCTCCCCGTACAAAGGAGACTCTGCCAGATTTTCTGAAGTGGCGTCGGGTAACCCGACATCCACTTGTATTCCGCGGGTTGTGGGTAGATGTGATTTCGGGTTTAGGAAGTGCATATGCACATATAGTTCTCATTATATGTAGCATGGTATGAATAGGCAATGGCATAATTGCATTATACATGCACAAAAACATCGCATAACATGGGTGTGAGTGCATAGTTGAGATCGACATTGTGTTAGGTGTTCGATGGTGTGTCGTGAGTACACGGTTGTGGATCAACACTGCGTATGGTGTTGATTAGTGGGCTCGGTTAATAGGACAACGTCAAATGAATAAAATCGCGAGGTTAAAGGGAAATGAAATGGCTCATTGCATTTCATATGGCAGGGCACCCTAGAGCAATATGAGGTGGTTTTCTTAAGAGAATTGTTTCAGAAGGGTTGACAAACAATATTATTGCTCGGGTGTGTCCCTCTGACATCGGAGGGTTTGTCCGTATAATATCAATCGTCGAGTCTGTCAGTTGAGCGCCATCGGAGGGTTGTCCATATAATATCAATCGTCGGAGTCTGCCCAATTGATATACATCGGAGGGTTGTCCACAAAATAGATTATCGGAGTCTGTCCACTATTTATATCGGAGGGTTGTCCACGGTTAAAAACAAATACCTTTGTTTGGAAATGGTTTTCATTCATGGAAAAATGCATGTTTGAGGGAGTCAGTGAGAACTCGAGGCGTATGGGTGTAAGAGACTGCGATATCATAGTTCTGTATGGGTGCGAGGCCTGCGGTATCACCCGAAAAGTTATGTTGCCGAGAGACACACGGTCATGTTTATCACATAGACTTGGGTTGTGTGATAGTCGGGATTGACTTGGGATTTGTTGCCCATTGATACTTGCATTGGGTAATGGAGCAGTGTGAGGGCTCGATACTTGGGTCATTGGTAATACCAGTGACAGTTGTCACAGTTAAGCCATGCATGAGGCCCAGTCGGTGAGTGACTCACAGAATATATTACTCAATGACATATTGAGTGATGGAGCGGCGAGCTCGATGGGAACATAGTGGTGGAATATGTTCGCTGGCATGTAGACGACCAGTAGGTTCATGAAATTGCTTGAATGTGATTGTTTCCATGTATGTGCACTTAGGTGGGAGTAACCTATGTGAAATTATCTCTGGGGCTTTGTTCACCTGTCGAGGATCACCATTTCGGTACGAGGAGAGATCGGGAAGGAGTTTGCACTCATTAGAGGCCGTTTGAGGAAGAAAGCGGAGCTTGTAGCTTTGATGTTGTTGTATAACATGTATTAGAATGTTGTAATTTTAATATATGTTGTTGAATTAAGAGTGATTATTAACTCTTGAACTATGGTATATAGTTGATGTATTTTTATGAGTATTGATGTAGGCCCAAAGTAATACATTTTATAAAGTGCAATTGTATATGGACCATGTGGTCATTTAAATGGTTAGGACAGGTTTTGTACCTTGGAGTGAGAGTTCCTTTTGTACAAAAAGGAGACTCTGCTCTATTTTTCATAGTGGTGTCGGGTTCTGGGACATCCACAGTATTACAGCAGTTGACGAGGGTTATCAACGGACACCCCGGTTTTTAGGCGTCACACAACTTATTTTATTTTATTTAAAACTCTAAATGTGACTCATAATAGGAAAAGCAAGTCTATGAAAACTAAGTCTAAGTCCGGGGTCGGGTTACCTGTGGGAAGATACGGTGAAAAGGCATAGCACCCTTTAAGCACTAAAAATTGGTGCCACAATAATCGAAATTAAAGACGAGTATATTTGCACCCACTTTAAGCTCACAAAATTGGTCTCTAATAAATAAGTTAAGGCAAGTATGTCAACTGATTAATCAATCTAACGATACCGAGAAACAAACAACAATTATAACACTAGAGCACATAAAACGTGTAATAAAAAAAAACAAAGTCAAATGAGGTAAGAGCGTGTACCTTAGCGAGTGGCGTATCAATTGAAAACCAAGTTAGTGCGATAACAAATATAGAACAATTCATGATTAAAATAAAGCAAATTATAAACAAAGCGGGTATTTAATGAAGGGATACATGAGATATCGGACCTGACCAAGAACCATTTATTTATAGTCAAACTTCACATGGTTCCATTTGTGGAATTATAAAGTAAACCTTGCTTTGAGAATTTTTAAAATTAGGTTGAAAATACAATTTTGAAAAATGAGGTGACTTGAGGAATTAAAGAAAGCAAGTTTTATTTTTGAATTCTAAAAAATTTTCTAAATATATGAAAAAATAAGTTTTGAATTTTGAAATTAAAGAATTTTATTTATTTATTTTTTAGAAATTAAAGAAAATTGTTTGGTATTTTGAAATTAAGAATAATGATTTTTGAAAAAATTAAAAGCTGATAAAAGCGATAAAAAGTTTAACGAGATGATGGATGTATTCTAGCTAAATTGTAAAATTGGCTAGGCCCGATTGGGCCAGCTAGCCGGCCCACCGAATTAGGGCCGAAATTTGGGCTTTCGATGGGGTATTGGCCCGAAAAAACAGGGCCAAATTTGGCCCGGCCCAATATGGCCCGACCCGGTATGGCCCGACCCGACCGGCCGAGCTGCCAATTTTGCCTTTAAAGACTATTTGGCGAGCCCGGCCGGTTTTAGGGTGAAATTTGGGCTACTAAAAGTTTGACAGCAAGACTTAATTTTGGCCGGCTATGCTGTTGGCCCGGCCCAGTCCGGCCTGGCCCGGCCGATTGCCAGCTCTAATTCTAGCCGTGGATTGCTTATCTTTTAAAACCAAGGCTAGAAAAGATGGGACACTTTAAATATATATTTGTTTAGAAAACAACATAGTCTAAATATCAAATAGATGTCCATAATAGCATATTAGAAACATATATACAAGTATTAAAGAACTAATTGATAGGATAATAAAAATAATGACAGTAATGAACCCAGAATTAATTATAAAAACAAAATACCATGATAAATGTACCCGCCCATAACCTAAACTACAGGGCAAAAAAATGATAAAACCTGAGACTAAATTATATGAAAAAATTGATACAAACACGAGATCTGACGACTAAATAAAATAGAAACATTAAGTACTGAAGCTGAATATAACTTTAAAAACTATGACATGAGATGATTGCAATGAACTGAAGTATAATGAGATTGCAAGGACTAAAGTCGACAAATCAATTATTAAATCAACCTAATAGGAATTTAATGAAACTAAAGTGGAAAGCAATTACCATGCAAACATTTGAATAAAAAATAAAAATAAAAGAAACCATGTCACATCCGTCAATGAGAACTCATCTTGAAGGAAAAATTTAATTAAAAAAAAAGCATCACACCCAAAGATCAACACTCATGGTCTCCTGTACCTTTAAAAGATCAATAAAATCCTTAACTCAATATCCATGACATGCGTGCAAACCAACCAACCGATCAGTTGGATCAGAATCAAAAGCATCCATGATATGTGTGCTTACAACAAGTACTCATCATAAATGTTCAACTCAAGTAATACCCGGCATTCCTAGTAGCACGTCCCAGAATAACAATGATGAGAGTGATGGTAAAAATCAAATACCTCGGGAGATGAAGGTTGTGGCGCACCACATAAGGAGATCCTCCCGAGCCGGTTCGGCTACTCAGACCAGAGCCCTCGTCCTCCACTCTTCTGCCGGGATCTCTCTTAAAGTGAAACCCTGCCTTAAATCTGTCATCTCCATTCAAAAGCAAATTTCTTCTTCTCTACAGAATTAAGTCCATAGTATCTATCTCCCCTTAAATGCTCTCCTTGCTCTTATTTGTAATATATAGGAACTCCCCGAAAACCTAACTACAAGACTGAAAGGATGATCTACCTTCCAAAAGAAAAAAAGAAAATAAAATAATAATAATAAAAAAAAATTCAATCAAATAATCAAAATCTAATAAAATAAAAATAAAGTAAATAAATAAAAAAGGTATCCAATTTAGGTCTACCTCCGTAATATCCAAGCTCCTTCTTCTCATTTCTCTTATTTCTAATGTATAGGAACTCCTCAAACCTAACTCTTAAACCCCAAAAAAGGAAAGGATGATCACACTCCCAAAATAAAAATAAAATAAAATAAAAAAATAATAAAAGAAAATCCAATCAAATAAATCAAAATCTAATAAAATAAAATTAAGAGTAAAAATAAAGTAGTAAAAAAAAGAAATTATCCAATTACATTCATAATTTCATATATTACCTATAAATAAAATAAATTATTTATCTAAACTATTAGAAATTTGATTTCAAATAAAAATAATTATAAGAAATATTATTAATTCTAAAAGAAAATTTCTTTCAAATAGTAAAAAACCCAAATACTCCCTAACAATATTAATTTTAAATAAAAAATGTTATTAATTCTAATAATACTATTAGTTGCTAACGTTATTTAAATAATTTTATAGATTTCAAAGATCTTGTAGACATTGATAGGGTTTTAAATTACTTTCAATAAATGTAATAATTTCATTTTTCTAAAACTTTCAATTCCTAGAATTTCTTAATATCCAACATTTCTAAATTAAAATTTTTTTTCTGATTTCTATTTTTTAAATTTTTATAAAGTGCTTTAATTTTCAAAATTTTAGCAATTTCTCGAATTTCTCCATCTCCCAAAATTTTCAATTCTTATAATTCCCGAGATATTAAAATTTCTTAGAAAATCTTTTAATTTCTAAAATTTTCTAATTTTCATAAATTTTCAGTCTCCAAAATTTATCAATTTCAATTAATAAAATTAACTCATACACATAAGTTTTCTTTTGGTGTAAAACCTCAATAATTAATTTAGATAGGGATCTTCCAAGAACATTTAATTTGTTCAAATTTTATAGTAAATTAACATTGTTACCTAGAAAAATCTTATTTTTAAGATATACATCAAAATTTCCAACTCTACGTTCTCCGATCAATAAAAAAAGTTTTTTTTTTTACAAAAACAACAAGGTAATTAAACTACAATACAGATCTAAAATATTAAGGTTATTTTATTTCGCTTAGAGTGTAAGTGTCATAAAGTTTCTTTTTAAGATTAGCTTTCGGAACATTTCATATAGTTTTTTTTAAGGTTAACTTTTTTAATTCGCTCTGTTTCACTTAATAAAAAGTCATTTCAAATTTTTAAATGAAGTGAAGGATAAATTTAAAAGGTTAAGTAATTTTTCAATATTGGTATATAGGTTGTATAAAAGTTGTAAACTTCTAATTGAAAACAAATTGATTTTTATAGTCTTAAAAACTCATTGTGAATACAATATGGTTTTAATAGACTTATACCTCAAACTTTGTAATTCCATAATTAATTCTCATAATCAATACGCCCATAAAAAATAAGTTAATATTTTTTATATTGTTTTTAGTATAGAGAAAATTCAAATTTACTTTTTATTTTTATTTATATTTAATATTATATATAATGAAATCTATAGTAAGTGAAAATAGAAATATCATAAATATAAAATATCATAAAATAACAAACATATTATTTTTATATTAAAAATATTTTATAAATACGATATTGAAATAAATGTTAATAATAAATATTAAATAAATAATTATACTTTCAAAAAATATAATTATTAATTGGTAAATATTCAAAAATAGGAAACATAAGGGATAATTTAGTACCATCGAGTGGCACTAGCTCTCAAAAAAATGAACAAATATAAAAAAAAAAGCTACATATGGGAATGAGTCCCTATATTCTATAGTAGACAAGTTAATGCTTTCCTTCCCAAAAACAAATCCTCGTGGAAATCCAACTCCTTTTAAATATTAATTAGAGTTTTAATTCTCCTAAAATGTGTACTTATCAAAAAAATTATATATATATATATATTTATTTATTTATTTATTTATTTATTTATTTATTTATTTACGCCAGTTTCAAGGCTTTGAATCCTCAATGTGAATATAGATACAAAAAGTGAGTATTTAGAAAATAGCAAAAAGGATAAAAAAATGTTAAAGAAAAATTATTTTCTTCTTTCAGGGAATCAAATATACCATAAAATAATATTTATTTTATTTTATTTGTATGAATAAAATAATTTAAAAATATATATGATAAAATAAAAATACTTATGTTAGAATTTTAATTAATAATTAAAATAACAATTTCAATTACCATAATAAAGCCTAAAATATATAATAATCTTTAATATTTCTTCAATGGAAAATTATTTTATAGTTTATCAATACGATTATATTTAGAAGAAAGTTTATGAGGAATAGGCGTAAAGTTAACTCATTAAAAATAATTCTATTAGGTATAAGGAAACTAAGGTTAACTTATTTAAAAATAATTTTATTAAGTTGCTATCAATGTGTGAGAGGAGTTCTTGTTGCAAAAATTTTATTTTTAACAGCCAAAATACCTAAAATATTTTGAAAGATTGAGGAAAATAAAATGGGGGTGTATTCGAAAATATATAACATGTTTGTACCTCTTCAAAATATAAAAAAATTTGAAATTACTATTATTTTAATTTTAATTTTATATTTATCTTATTTGATTTAGTATAAATGTTTTATTTCAAAATATTAAAAATATAAATTAAGTAAAAAATTATAAAGTATAAAATATTATTAAAATATTAATAATTTAGAAGATCATATGGGAAGAAGAGAGGTTAAAAACAACACCATCAAAGCGCGTGTTTGAACATGCATCCTGCATTAGATTTGGAGACCGATCGAAGTGGGGCATGCGTTTGAGATAATTAGATCATATGTCTATCGATTTTCTGTTTGGTTGCCTTGGAAAACATGAAAGAAAAAAGATAGGAAAAACTAAATCTTATATTAGTCACCCACTCACATTATCTTTTATTATTTTTCGAATATAAAAAAATCTCATTTCTCAAAACATTTTACAATATAAATAAAAGATAGAAGATTATCTAAAGTTATAAAAAGTAGTTAGAATTAAATATCTTAACTTTCTTTCATTTTCGGATATGTTTTAAATATCTTATAAAAGTACATTATATAAAGACAAGTAAATACGAGGGTGATGTTATTTCCTTCCCAAATACAAACCCTTGTGGAAATCAAACTCCTTTTAAATATTCATTTAAGTCCTAATTTTATATTTATAAGAAACTTTGAATAAGATTTTGTTGTTGTATCCTTTATGGGCAGAAATTCCAATTTATGGAATAAGGGCAAAATCGTAATTTTGATTACAAAATTTTAATTACGGTTAAAAATCCGTAATTAATTCTCTAGATCTCGAATGACGAAACGGATTGCACCGTTGGAATCGTCTCGCGAAATCTAGTTAGCAAGTAAAATTTCGCAATTTGCTGAGACAGTCGGAGTCGGCACGTTTTTCGAGGCATCGCCGGGTCTTGAGTAAATCGATTTTACGATGCGACGAAAGGCGCAAATAGCGTGTCTGCTCATGTACCATAAGTGAATGGTAAATGATGAAAATGGACGGCCGAAGTCATAGAGACATCAAATCACAGTAAGAGGGACATAATGGGCATTATGAGATTTGATCTTAAGTCACTAGGTGCCAAATTAAGGAATAGTGATCAATCTTCACATTAAGCCAATGGAGAGCAAAACGTGGGGCATTTTGATGCAGTGAGCTCAAATTTGAGGAGCTCTTAGAGAGAGAGTGGGCTTCTCCTAGAAAATCGGGAGATCGGCCAGTTGGCCGGAAGCAGGGCAAGAAGGGGGAAACGTTCTCTGTAGACGAGGCTACGTGGACCCGAGTTTGCGAGTTTAACCCAACTCAAGAGGTAGTATTTTCTCTACTTGCGTTTTATTCCCATTTTTAAGGGTTTCCATGTTTCGGTTGGTTTGAGGCCGTGAGGCGGATTTGATCGATCCCAAAACATAGGACAATTGTTAGAAATTCTTAGTGATTTTCTCACCTCAGTGGCCCCTTGAAAATTAGGGGCTGTTTGGGTCTTTTAAATTCAGATTTTGCATTAAATGCATGTGTTTATGGAAAAGTAGGGAATGGCGTGGGATGATCAAAACAGGACAGTGTGGAAAATTTTTGGAGATTTTTGGGCTGTCAGTTTGAATGCCCAGCTGATAATGGGCTGTTGTGTTAAATTTATGGAATAAATTCTATTTTGGTGATTAGGAGACCGGAAGCGAGAATGGAAATCAGTTCCACCAAGAGGCAGTGTAGGGAAGATATTGGAAATTTGCCAGTGGGCAAACCCACTACTCCAATTTTGGGAGGCTATAAAAAGCAGTCAGGGTTTTGTGATAAATGTCAGGCTGAAATTGTCCATGTGTTTAGTGAAATTGTATGAAAGAGTGACTTGATTTGGTGTGGTGTAGAAATCAATAGGTTAATGCTTAATGAGGATTAACATGAGGTCTAATTATGGAATATAATTATGTGTATAGGATATTATAGACAAAAATTGTGATTTGCTTTCGATTATATGGAATATAATTGTGAGCATAGGCCATTGGAGATGAAATTATGAATTGCTCAATTGAGAAATTTAGAATTGGGTGATGCTTGATGTGTTGAATTACATGCGTGGTAGTTGATTAATATGCATATTGTCATATTGTGTAAATGGTTTTGAAAATGCATAATGCATTTTCATATGCCTTTAGGTAACCTAGAGTTAGGTGTGAGTGCATGACAAGGTATTTTATAAACGGATATGGTTGCGAAAGAATTTCAAAAGGATGATAGGAGGGTGGGTTGGGAGATGGGCGGCAGGGTCCGCGGATGAGGACATGGCTGTTTCGGAAAGCTCACTGACCAATTCACCTCGGAGGTAGTCCCATACTTTGCAGAAATGCTTCGGTAGTATATTTCAAGAACAAAAGTTTTGTTTTGAAAATGATTATTTTCTCATACGTGGCTTAAGCAAGTGTGGTGATCAGTGGACTGTGACATGGGGTGATCATGTGGGCCATTCAAGTAGGATCATGTATTTACTTGAGTGTGTGTTTACTTTAGACATTACCTTTACTTAGGTGGTGAGTAGCCCACTTAGGCGATTCTCCTCTTTGAGCTTTAGCTCATACATTCGATGGGACCTTTATTTTTCGAGGTACAAGGCGTTCGAGGAGACAACTTATTTTGAGGTTGATGACAGAAAGCGGGTTTGTGGCTTGATGGTTTTGGACATAACATGTATTAAATTGTAGATTTTTAATATATGTTTGTGTTTGTATAAAGTACAATCAACTATTGGATGTGGAGGTAATTGAAGAATAGTTATGATAATTGATCTTATGAGTATTGGTTTATGAGCCCCGAGCATTTTACTCATGTTGGGATATATATTGCATAGTGGATTGTTTGGGACGGTATATGCAGTGCAGTATTTGGGTGAGCTCCCCGTACAAAGGAGACTACTGCCCAGATTTTCCTAAAGTTGTAAGGGCCCCACCCCTGGCTCAGACGAGGGGTGGTCCACTCCACGAGGAGCTATAGGGCATGTCACCCCATACTTTTCTTTCGCCTCCGTGAGCTCGAACCCAAAGACGAAAGGCGTATTGAAATGGGAGCACTCTATGCAGCTAGGCTACTAGCCGGAGTTGGTAGTGAGTAACTCCCCCCGGTAATATATTTGCGTAAAGAAAAGGGCAAGGGACATGCCCCTATAGCCTCGTGGAGTGGACCACCCTCGCCGGAGTGGGCCGTGGGGTGGGTCTATGCATGCTCACATCACAAAACTCACCCTGCCCACCCGACTCCGAGGGGTTGGTGTCCACCACAGGCTATCCCCTAGCTCAGCAGGGGTTTCTTTCTGGCTCGAACCCGGGACCGTTGTTTTGCACCCATTCGAGGTATTCCCACTCACCAACCGAGCTGGTCGTCGAGGGCTACAAACAGATTTTGG
Source organism: Tetrastigma voinierianum (assembly GCA_016808115.1). Taxonomy (NCBI): domain Eukaryota; kingdom Viridiplantae; phylum Streptophyta; class Magnoliopsida; order Vitales; family Vitaceae; genus Tetrastigma; species Tetrastigma voinierianum. The sequence continues at coordinate 53,302 of JAEQBH010003092.1, forward strand.
GAGTTTCGACAAACCCATAAAGGCAGGGGTTTTTCTCCTACTTGTTTTACTTCTTTTTACAAGGGTCTGTAATGGGTGGGATTTGTCGAGGCCGACTCGCCGTGATTCTGCCTCCAAAAGATCGGACCGAACGAATAAACTCTTGGTGTGGTTTGGACAGTCCACGGACTGTTTGTGTCATTTGTGTGATGTGTTGTTGCCATGGGTGAATAACATGTTGATTGTGAAATTGTAATGGGTCAAGACTGACTGGCTTGATTGTGCCTGAACATGAGCTTTGCTTATGCACTAGTTGCTAAACCGAATAACATGATGTATGATTTAAATTGTTAATATATGCATGAGTGATATATTAGCATGAGTTGTATATTTGTAAGAAGCTGTATCACTTAGGTGGGGAGTGAAACCCAAGCAGGAAATTCTTCTATCAGCTTTGCTCACTCTGGCCGTGGACTTATTTTTGAAAACAAGACGTGATCGTATGTGGACGATCCGGGACCTTAGAGGCGGCGAAATGGCCAAATCGCCCTATCTTTGTATTTTTGTTCTTTGTAAAATTCAGGCAAGAAACCCGCTTTGTATAAATTGTAATTAAATAAAATTACAAATAATGCTTTTGTATAAAATATACATTTTACGAGCATGACGTAGGGCCTGCTGCCATTTTGCACCTGTACGTGCCTCATGACTTGAGACACGTAGATTTCGCGGGTTGATTTAGTCAACGGACACCCTGGATTAAAGGCCACAAAGATGGTATCGCAGCAGCGTAAACTAAGCACTCCTAAGCTCTGTGTAGAGTTAGGTATACAATATACCTAGGACTTGTGGGCACTTGATGTGATCATACATCAGTGTACATTTTGGTGAATTAAATGTGATGTGTGATGGTGTATAACATGTTTGTTATGAATTGTGTGAATTTGTATGCTTGGTGATTAGCATAGGGAAAGTGTTGAACACTAGGGTCGAGAAAATCTAACCTTAGGTGTTCGAGAAAATTTCAAGCAAGTAATGTACCCGTAAATAAACAAGAATAAACGAAAAAAAAAAAAAAATATTTTTCTCGACGCTCCGCCAACATGAACTCGAATGGAAATTAGAATTCTCGAAAATTATTCCGCTGCACAAGTGGAAAGAATTACAATTAAATTCTAGAAAATTAGAAGTGATAAAGAGCAAAGGTACAAGCCACGCATCTTTAGGAGTACAGGAAGGCTACCGGAGGAAAAAAAAATTTTGATTTTTCCCCGATACTGTTCCGGGCTTTTGAAGACCAGCAGATGGATGTTGTGAAATTCCGGTTGTTCCAAGCCATGCATGGAAAAGAGTTGGAAATTCGCCTGTGATTTAAAGTTATATGAAGCAAAGGTTAAAGACGCATCAATGGAGAAAAGAAGGTCGCTGATGAAATGGAAAAAAAAAAAAAAATTTTGTAAGACAGAACTGGAATGGCTATCGCCACTTTCAAGATCGTCACGACCTAGTGTTGAGGTCAGACAGAGGGCAAAGAAAGAAGGGCGCATGCTAAACAAAGAATACGACACGGCCACGCGGCGCCTACCTATTACGGGCAACGGCGCTACGACTGGCCAGATGGGCGAGGTCGCCGATACGGGTAGCGCAGGACGCCGCGACTGGCCGGGCCGCAAAGGTCTCAGTTCAGCTGGGATGGATGTCACACATCAAAGAGAAGTCGCGATACGAGTGGTCGCAGGCGAGGTCGCGATACACGCCACGACGCAGTTGCACAGGGGTCGGTAGCTGATGTCACATCATCAGCGCAGGTCGCGATACGGGTAGTACGCGGAGGTCACGACCGAGCTTACGTCGCGACTGAATCCCACCGCGGCGTAACGACGCCGCTGACATCGCCTTGACGCCGCACGCGATAGACGCAGTCGCCGACATCATTTCACGCCGCCGACATGAGCCGCATGCTAGGGACGCCGCTATTACGGAGGTGATGTCGCCATTACGAGCCACAAGCAGGAGGTCAGCGACATGAACCGGCGTCATGGTTACGGCTCGTAGGAATCGGCGTCGCGATACGAACTCGATGTCGCCGACATAGGTCGGGTCGGCCCAGATGCGGTCACGCATATGAAGACGGCGTCGCCGGCGGGTTAGCCTTCGCGATGTCACGACATGGGGTTGATGTCGCCATTATTGTGCGGCTCAATTCGCCGGGGCCGACAAGAACGCGTCGCGACACCAAGGTGATGTCGGCACCGATTTAGGCCCAGGAGGTCGCGACCGAAACGACGCCGCGACTTCTACGCTTGATCGGGCAGAGGAGGCTCGCACATGCGCCACGCACTGGCGCGCGCGCTGCCGACCGCAAGATGATCGCCGAGCGCCACGACGCGCTTATCGCGGCGCTGGCCGATTACGCGCGCGACCGTTATCGCACGCAAACGTTTCACGACTGCATCTGGGCAGCTGGTCAGCGACATGGGTTTCGTGTGCACCGCGGCACCCAACCCGCTGTTCAGCGGCACCGCTTACGGGCCATCGCTTGATCACTGCTCATGGACACTGTTCACAGGGATTTCAAAAAAAAAAAAAAAAAAAAAAAAAAAAAAAAAAAAAAAAGAGTACAAAATTTTTAAAAATTTTATTTGTATGATTTAATATATAAAATATTTATATGGAAATTAGTATAAGTGCATCAATTTATAGAAGGTGAAATTTTTTTTTTCTATAGAAGTATCAAAGGTCTCGAGGTCGCATTTTCACCCCGAGATTAATGCTATTGAAATTAATTGCCTCGACACAGTGGCGAAAAAAAAAAAAAAAAATTCCTGTATGAATAGTATCTCGGTTTGTTTGAGCCTTAGGATACTCGTGATTGAAATTTAATTTGCCATTGACTTGTGTGCATGGCTAGTGAGACGAGGACGTGGAGACGTCCACAGGCACCGGGGTCGACACCACCGACACTCACCTCAGCCGCCCGTACGGATCGAAGATGCCCTTGCCGAGAGGCCGTAGGTGTTGCGGCGGCCGGCTATCGCACGTACAGAAAGGTAGTCGTGGAGGTCCTGGGCACCTGTGGGTTTAGAGCACACCATCCTCCGAATGCTCATTGTGTGGTGAGATCCGGGCAGAAGCGACCATTGGTTTATGCAGCATTGAGAACATATCGAGGCTACGGAGATCACCTCCGCTACGACTCGGGATCGTGTTAGCCGTATTCCACGAGAGGGCGAGGCCCTGTATGGCGGAGATGGGTTGTGACTTCAGAGACTTGGGAGGTTATGACACGGGGCGCAGCTCAAAGAGCTGCCTCATGGGTAAGTACTTTCCGCAGATCCAAGAGGCATGCGAAGGCCTGGGGGAGTTCCAGAGCTAAAGGTGGGGCGATGATCGTGATGGACCACGTGGCCAGATCCACGCAGTTAGCCCGATTTGCCGATGATTACGCCGGCCACGTACATGGCCAAGGTTGGGAAATCTCGAGAATGGGTCAAGTTGTCCATTCGGGGCAGGATCAGGACTTCGCCTACGGGGACATGGACTCTATGGTCAGACTACCGACCATGTGAGATCGAGGATGCTCTAACACCGAGATAAAGTGTGTTGGTAGCAGCAGTGGAGGACCAGCCTTCTTCTAGCTCGGAAGAGTGCGTAAGACTTCGCTTCACACGAGTTTCGGTGACCAGGCCAGGATCACAAGAAGTCAGCAGGCGGTGATATGTTATTTCGCCGACACTCGGCATGTGAGACTCGGATCGCCCTGCAGACAAATGGATCCCGGGATTCGGGACAGCCCCGCGAATGCAACACGAGAGCGCATACCATCCCTCCACACCCCAGTACACGGGTCGAGGGAACTAGCTGGGCTGAGCGCTTACAGAGCACCTTCGACGCACGTGGGCCGTAGGGGCAAGAGGCGGGTCGAGGTCAGCACAGACTCACTGTGCTGTGACTTCTAGCCTGACAGTATAAGACGATATGTTATTTCGCGATACTGACATATGAGGCGAGATTGTCCTAGGAGGCAGGTCTCGCGGGTACGTAGACTCGAGCTGCTCAGATTAGCCTGACATGTAGGTACGTTTCTACTCTTCACTGGCTGACTAGGAGTAAAGGGCGAATCGATGATCATACTCATTCTCGTTGCATCTTGTGTAATAGACTCAGGGCTTAGAGGTCGAGACCTTGGTGAGAAGCCGATATGGAAGTTCTTCCCTTTTAGGAGATAGGGTGAGAGCTGGACCTGACAGGTCTGATCAAGGCCATGTGCAAGGTGACATCATCAATATCAGCGGTGCACTAGATGGTCGCTCACCACTCGCGAGCTGGCCGAGTTAGTCTCGACTACGTCCAACGAAGACTCACAGTTAGATTCAGCAAATGAAGAAAAAGTAATGTGTGTTGGGCAAAGCGAGAAAGGGGTTGGTAATCCCTAAGGTGAGAAACCCGGAGTTAGGCGAAGGAGACCCGCTAAGAGTATCCCGAAAAGGTCCCGTATGGGTGTAAGAGATTCAGAGAAATCTCGACTTCAGATGGGTGTAAGAGACCCGAGGAGAAATCCCGACCTCAGATGGGTGTAAGACCCGAGGAGAAACTCCACTTCAGATGGGTGTAAGAGACCCGAGGAGGATCCCGACTTCTCAGATATGGTGTAAGAGACCAGGAGATGTCCCAATTTCAGATGGGTGTAAGAGACCCGGGGAGGATCCCGAATTTCGTGGTGGGTAAGAGACCGGAGATGTCCCGACTTCAGGGGTGTAAGAGACCCGGGGAGATGTCTCGAATTTCTGTGTGGGTGTAAGAGACCCAGGAGATATTATCCTGAATTTCGTGTGGTGGCAGACCCGGAGAGATCCCAAATTTCAGATGGGTAAGAGACCGAAGCTATTCCAAATTTCTCAGATGGGTGTAAGAGACCCAAGATGTCCCGACTTCGTGGGTGTAAGAGACCAGGAGAGATCCCAAATTTCGTGGGTAAGAGGACCCAGAGCGATCCCGACTGGTGGAGGGTGTAAGAGACCCAGGAGCGATCCTAATTTCGATGGATATAAGAGGCTCAAGTGCAGGCCGGAAGCCTATTGTCCGAGAGGAAATACGACATGGTTATCACCCACTTAGAGTTGAGTGATAGAGCCTGAGAGACTCTTAGATGCAAACACGCTGCTATCACCCGCATTTCGTAGCCGAGTGATAGGAGTCGGGCGACTCGAGATGAAAACAAACGACATGGTTATCACGCACACTTAGAGTCGCAGGATAGAGTCGAGAGTGACTCGAGATTTGGATACCCAATGAAATTTCATTCGTGTCAGAACCTAGCGACTCGCTTTGATGGATGTCATTCATGCATTGCATTAGGCTGACCGCCCATAGGATGGTCGATCGCTACTGAGAGGTCATCGCTACACACCAAGCGCGGGTTGTGTGTAATGATATGCACGTGGTCGACGCAGAGGCGCATGGAATTTCGGACTAAATTCTTAAGGGGGAAGAATGGAGACCTAAATCCATGTATTTCTCACAAGATAAATGGTAATTTCGTCAAAACTGAATTTTTCTAGATCCTGATGATCTAAACTGACTTCACCGCTGGAATCGCCTCGCAATTCCGTATACCACGACCCTCACTGATTCCGAGCTTCGATTTCACGCTTTTCGAGGCGTGCGCCTGATGACACATGGCAAGATAAGAGATGCCACATGGCACCACAAGTGTGTGACACTCGGGCATCAAAAGTAGTGGCTCAAATGAGCCATGTGTGGTGGTGATCCCATGGCTCATACCGAGCCATGTGGGTAAATGGCGTCATGTTACGAATTACTTAAATAAAAATAAAAGAGGGAGTGCGAGCCCACATGTTCTACTGGAGTACTGAGAGGAGAATTTCTCACTCTCAATTCATACTGGCCAATTCTCCAAATATAAAGGCAAAGAGAAATGAAAAATGTAAAATGAGAGCAGAAAAGAGAAATGGAAAAAGAAAGAAAAGCAAGCGGGAAAATGAGGAAAATAAGAAAGAAAGGGAAAAAACGTGAGGAAGAGGGTGCTTGCACGGGAAGCTTGGATCTCCATTTTAGAGAGAAAGTGCGGCTTCTCTCTAAGATCCTACGACGATCGGACCGTCGGCTCGCTTCAGCGCAAGAGGCAAAGTTGATGCACACGTCGAGTAATGTGAGTGCAGTTGGGGAGTTTCGACAAACTCCATAAAGGTAGGGTTTTCTCTACTTGTTCCCTTTTTGCTTAAGGGTCTTGTAATGGGTGGAGAGGATTTGTTGAGAGGCCGGGACGGCCGTGATTTGATTCAAAGATTTGGACTGAGCAGATAAATCCTTAGTGTGGTTTAGACTGATCCGCGAATTTGTTTGTGTAATTGTGTGATGTGTGTTGTTGCCATGGGTGAATAACATGTTGATTGTGAAATTGTGGGGCTGTTCCAAGGCGAACCGCGGTTATTACCGCCAGCCCATAATGAGCTAAGTTTATGTTATTATTATAAGCGAATAACATGATGTATGTGATTTAAATTGTTAATATATGCATGGTGATATATTGGCATGAGTTGTATGTTGTGTGCCATTGCATTTCACTTGGGTGGGGAGAGTAGCCGTAGGAAATTCCTCTACTGGGCTTTGCTCACCCCGTCGTGGGACTATTTTTTTAGGTACCGAAGACGCGCTTGGGGGATGGGACGCATCCGGGACCTTAGAGGCGAAGAAATGGCCAAATCGGCCTTATCTTGTATTTTGTTCTTTGTAAAATTACAGGCGAAACCAGGTTTGTATAAGTGTAATTAAATAAAATTGTAAATAAATGCTTTGTATAAAATACATTTATAGGCATGTGTGTAGGCCCAAGTGTATTTTGCACTGTCGTGCCTCATGACTTGAGACATGTAGATTTCCGCGGGTTGACGGGTAGTCAACGGACACCCCGGGATTGGGGCGTCACAAAAGTGGCGTCGGGTAACCCGACCTCCACTTGTATTCCGCGGGTTGACGGGTAGTCAACGGACCCCCGGGTTTTGGGGCGTCACAGCTTGGTATCAGAGCTTAGGTATACGATTACCTGTAGCATGCTGGGCATGGGCCTAGGATATGCAGTTGTCGTTTAGTGCTTGGTTAGGATTACCTGGTGCTTGATATCGATGCCGACTTCGCGACTTAATTATCGAGCTTAGGTATCACGAATCGTGGGGAGCTCGGGTTTGGGTATCCATCACCACTAGGTGGTATGGTGTGGAGTATAGGTTTATGGGAACCTATGGATAGAAAATTTGGCTTAGGCCATAGCCGATTAAGAGCATCACCACTAGGTGTGGTTTGACGTTGAGTTTAGGTATGGGATTACCTAGGAAAATCACGGGACAAAACTAGGACACTACGTGCACGTGTGTTGATGTGTTTTGTTTGATTGATGAAATGTTGTGTGAATGTTTGATGATTGGTGTGTATGCCATGTCATGTATTGTGTATGGTTGTGCTTGAGTGGATTTGCTTGCCTGGGACAACCATGATGTGTTGGGAAGTTTTTAAGATGTTTTTGCGATTGTGTAAGCTGGAGCAAAAAGGAAAAATAAAATAAATTTTTATAAATTTATTTGGATTATAAAATGAAAATCCCAAAACCCGGGGTCGTTGACTACCGTCAACCGCGGAATACAAGTGGAGGTGGGTTGCAGACGCCCACTTTAATCGAGGCGAGAGTCTCCTTTGTACGGGGAGCTCTACCCAAATACGGTACCTGCATATACCTGTCCCAAACAATCCAATATGTGCAATATATATCCCAACATGAGTGAAAATGCCTCTTGGGCTCATAAACCAATACTCATAAGATCAATTATCATAACTATTCTTCAATTATCTCCCAATAATTCAATAGTTGATTGCACTTTTATACAAACACAAACATATATTAAAATCTACAATTCTAATACATGTTATGTCCAAAAACCATCAAGCCACAAACCGGCTTCTTCAATATCAACCTCAAAATAAGTTGTCTCCTCGAACGCTCTTTGTACCTGAAAAATAAAGGGGGTCCCACGACGGGGTGAGCTAAAGCTCAGTAGGAGAATCGCCCTAAGTGGGCTACTCACCACCTAAGTGCAGTGCAATGCTCCAAAGTAAACACACACTCAAGTAAATACATGATCCTACTTGAATGTCTACATGATCACTTACATGTCACGAGTCCTCACCGACTCACTCACACTTACCTAAGCCACGTATGAAGACGTAATCATTTTCAAAACAAAACTTTTGTTCTTGAAATATACTGAAAGTATTCGGTAAAGTATGGGACTACCCTCAGGGTGAATTGGTTGGTGACTTTTCGAAAAGCTTGATCATGGTCCTCATCCGAAGTGATCTGTTGGCCCATCTCCCAACCCAATTCGGAATATCATCCTTTGAAATTCCTTTCGCAACCATATCCGTTTTTATAAAAATACCTTGTCATGCACTCACACCTAACTCTCTAGAACACCCGAGTGCATATGAAAATGCATTATGCCATTTTCAAAACCATTTACACAATATGACAATATGCATATTTTCAATCAACTACAATTACACGCATGTAATTCAACACATCAAGCATCACCCAATTTAGCTCAATTGAGCAATTCATAATTTCATCTCCAATGGCCTATGCTCACAATTATATTCCATATAATTGAGCAAATCATAATTTTATTCTGACATCCTATACACACAATTATATTCCATATAATTGTGACCTCATGTTAATCCTCATTAAGCATTAACCTATTGATTTCTACACCACACCAAATCAAGTCACTACTTTCATACAATTTCATACCAAAACACATGGACAATTTCAGCCCATTTATCACAAACCGGAATTTGTTTTTCTGGAGTCCCAGCAGTAAGTGGGCTGTCCATTTAACCCACACTTCCTACACCGGTTCCTCTTGGTGGAACCGATTTCCATATCCCAGTTCCGGTCTCCTAATCACCAAAATAGAATTTATTCCATAAATTCTAACACAACAACCACAACAGTTTACAGGCATTCACGGACAGCCAAATCTCCAAAAATTTCACAATTGAGGTCCACGTGTTTTGGGAGGCCGAATCCTCTAAACCCATTCCGGCCTTTTTCCATACAAACACATGCATTTTTAATGCAAAATCTAAAATTTAAAAGACCCAAAGCAGCTATTTCCTGGGCGTCACGGAGGTGAGAAAAATCACCAAGAATTTCTAACAATTCGGTCCCATGTTTGGGACCGATCAAACCTGACCCCTCGACCTCTGACCAATGAAACATGGAAAAACCCTTAAAAATGGGAATAAGCATGAAGTAGGAGAAAATCCTACCTCTTGGAGTTGTCAAACTTCTGTAGGCCGGGGTCCCATATTGTGCTTTGCTCGCGTAGAGCGTTCCCTTCTTGCTCAGAGAAGAGCGAAGCCAGCGGTCGGATCTCCCGATTTTCTAGAGAGAAGCCCACTCTCTCTCTAAGAGCTCTCAAATTTGGAGCTCACTGCATCAAAAATGGCCTCCCACGTTTTGCTCTCCATTGGTTTAATGAAGATGATCACTATTCCTTAATTTGGCACCTAGTGACTTAAGATCAAATCTCATAATGCCCATTATGTCCCTCTTTTACCAGTTTGATATTCGGCGCTACCTCGTAGATCATTTTCATTCTCTATTCATACCACTTGTAATTTTGCAGGTACATGCTATTTGTGCGCTTTCGATCGCGTCGAAAATGAGTTTACGGCACCAGCGCGATGCCTCGAAAAACGTGCCGACTCCGACTGTCTCAGCAAATTGCGAAATTTTACTTGCTAACTGAATTTCGCGGGGCGATCCAACGATTTGTCGTTTCGTCATCGAGATCTAGAGAAATTAATTACGGATTTTTAACCGTAGTACAATTTTGTAATCAAAATTACGATTTTGCCCTTATTCGAAATTGGAATTTCTCGGGTCTTGTTCTCCCCTCCTTAAAAGGAATTTGTCCGAAATTCTCATCTCTCCCACATCCGGAGCCATGTGCCTATGTAACCTTACCTAACTCCAGAGACCATGTGGGTATGGCAACCAGTTTAAGGTCACGGTCACGACAACTTGATGGTTGTCATCTCTCATCCATGTCGAGCGACATCAACCACCAACATATACACCACCCCCAGGTCCACCCACGCCCATTGTGGCTCGACCTCTACAGAAAAGTCAAATCTCTCCCTAATCCTAGGGAAGAATTTTCCATCATACGGCTTTCTAAAGGCCTCAACATAATGCCCAAGCTGTAGGCTTGTATCGAACTAAACCTTATAACCCTGCTTGGGCTCCAATTGTCGTTTGGCTTTTATTTCGAGTCTAACTAGTAATCTCACGAGATCTTTGATTACTAATAGACTTGACAACCATGAACTAACTCGTTCATTTCCTAAGTGGTGCTAAATTCCAGCCACTCAATTTATCTATTTCAAGAAGGTTCTATGCCCTCTTATTCCTTTCAGTATCCAAATCCCTAAGGTCATCGATCCTAACCTTGGCATTCACCCTTCTTCCTATACGCATTACACCATGCTTATGTCCTTGCATTTATAGGCAATGCAAGACAATTTATTCAATATATCAATCATTTTTTATCAACAAAATTTTATTTTAAAAATTCCATTTTCCCAAAATTTTGTTTCCTTTTATTTTATTTTATTTTTTCAAAAAAAAAAAAAAAAAAAAAATTTTCCGGAATTTACTGCATACATAATCATGCATATTTATCCATGCATCATTTGGACATTCATATTAAGGTTCATACAAATTCCAAATCAAACATACTAATTCAAGCATCCATGGACATCACAAGTCACTACGGGTAATGACACACATAAATCCCTAGGCTTTAGTGATGACACAATTTGTCCACGACCTGACCTCCGACAAGCCATGTAATGGCCTCAATCATGTACAACTATATGTCATTTATTTGTCACTATTGACACACGAACCACTTTCGATCATATTATTCACTTCAGAAAGCCAAAGAACACGATTGTCTTTAAAAGTATTGGCACGAGCCGACGGTTTTTAGGAAGTGGTACAAATTTACTAAAAAAAAGTTTGACGAAAAACAGACCAATTTTGGCCGCTGGTCTTGTTGGCGACCGGATCGGCCAATGCCAGATTGCCAGCTCTAATTCTAGCCATTAGTTGCTTATCTTTTAAAACCAAATTTGGAAAAGATGGGACACTTTAAATATATGTGTTAGAAACAACATAGTCTAAATATCAAATAGATGTCCATAATAGCATGAAACATATATACAATTATAAAGGCAATTGATAGGATAATGAAATAATAAAGCAGTAATGACCAGAATTAATTATAAAAACAAAATACCATGATAAATGTACATGTAACCCTAAACTACATGGCAAAAAAAAATTGATACAAACCTGAGACTAAATTATATGAAAAAAATTGATACAAACACGAGATCAACGACTAAATAAAATAGAAACATTAAGTACTGAAGCTGAATATAACTTTAAAAACTATGACATGAGATGATTGCAATGAACTGAAGTATAATGAGATTGCAAGGACTAAAGTCGACCAATCAATTAAAATTTAATGAAACTAAAATTAGGCTTAAATTACCATGCAAACATTTGAATAAAAAAAAAATAAAGGAAACCATGTCCAGCACATCCGTCAATGAGAACTCATCCACTAACTTCAATTTCATTGAAGGAAAATTTAATTAAAAAAAGCATATCAACACTCATGGTCTCCTGTACCTTTAAAAGATCAATAAAATCCTTAACTCAATATCCATGACATGCGTACAAACCAACCCAGCCAAGGTCAGTTGGATGCGAATCAAAGCATCCATGATATGTGCTTACAACAAAGTACTAAATCATAAATGTTCAACTCCGTAATACCAGCATTCCAGTAAACGTCCCAAATAACAATGATGAGAGTGATGGTAAAAATCAAATACCTCAGAGATGAAGGTTGTGGCACCTGAGAGATCCTCCAGCCCATGTTCGGCTACTCGAGACAAGCCCCTCGTCCCTCCCTCTTTACGCCCCGGGGTCTCATAGGAGTCGGCTCCTACACTTAAATCTGTCATCTCTCCATCCAAAACAAATTTCTTCTTCTCTCTGATCGTCCATAGTATCTATCTCCCCCTTCGTCTCTCCTTGCTCTTATTTGTAATATATAGGAACTCCCCAAAAACCTAACTCTAAGACCCCAAAAAAGAAAGGATGATCTACCTTCCAAAAAGAAAAAGAAAATAAAATAATAATAATAATAAAAAAGAAAATCCAATCAAATAAATCAAAAATCCCTAATAAAATAGCAAAGTAAATAAAAAAAAAGAATTATCCCAAATTTGGGTCCTCCGTAAATATCCAGCTCACCTTCTTCTCTCCTTGCTCTTATTTCTAATGTATGAACTCCTCAAAACCTAACTCTTAAACCCCGAAAAGAGGATGATTTACCTCCCAAAATAAAATAAAATAATAAAGGAAAATCCAATCAAATAAATCAAAATCTAATAAAATAAATAAAAGTAAAATAAAGTAAATAAAAAAAAAAAAGATTATCCCAATTACATTTTCATAATTTCATATATTACCTATAAATAAGTAATTTATCTAAAATGTAAGTGATTTCAAATAAAAATAATTATAAGAAATATTATTAATTCCTAAAAGCAAATTTTCTTTCAAATATTAAAAAACCCAAATGCTCCTAACAATATTAATTTTAAATAAAAATGTTATTAATTCTAATAATACTATTGAATTTGCTAACGTTGTTTATATTTTATAATTTCAAAAGATCTTGTAAGACATTGATAGGGTTTTAAATTACTATAACAAATGTAATATTTATTTTCTAAACTTTTAAGTTCTGCAATTCTTAATATCCAACATTTCTAAATTTAAATTTTTTTCTGATTTCTTTTTTTTTAAAAATTTTTATAAGTCTTTAATTTTCAAAATTTTAGCAATTTCTCGAATTTCTCCATCTCCCAAAAAATTTTCCAAAGATTCTTATAATTCCAGATAATTCAAAATTTCTTAGAAAAATCTTTTAATTTCTAAAATTTTCTAATTTCATAAATTTTCAGTATAAAATTTATCAATTTCAATTAATAAAATTAACTCATACACATAAGTTTCTTTTGGTGTAAGAGCCTCAATAATTAATTTTAGATGAGGATCTTCAAGAACATTTTAATTTGTTCAAAAATTTTATAGTAAATTAACATTGTTACCTAGAAAAATCTTATTTTAAGATATACATCAAAATTTCCAACTCTACGTTCTCCGATCTGATAAAAAGTTTTTTTTAAAAAACAAGATAGTTAAACTACTGTCTAGTCCCCAAAATATTAAGGTTATTTTATTTAAGCTTAGGAACAAGTGTCATAAAGTTTCTTTTTAAGGATTAGCTTTAGACATTTCATATAGTTTTTAGGTTAACTTTTAATTAAGCTCTGTTCACTTAATAAAAGTCATTTCAAATTTTTAAATGAAGTGGAGGATAAATTCAAGGAGTTAGAAATATTTTCAATATTGGTATAGGGTTTGTATAAGTTGTAAACTTCTAATTGAAAACAAATTGATTTTTATAGTCTTAAACTCATTGTGAATACAATGTGGTTTTTAATAGACTTATACTAACTGTAATTCCATAATTAAATTCTCTTAATCAATCACATTCCATAAAGATAAGTTAATATTTTTTTATATTGTTTTTAGTATAGAAATTTATTTTTTTGTTTATATTTAATATTATATATAATGAAATCTATAGCGTGAAAATAAGAAATATCATAAATAAAAATATCATAAATATAAACATATTTTATATTAAAAATATTTTTTATAATCAAATATTGAAATAAAGTAATAATAAATATTAAATAAATAATTATGCTTTCAAAATATATTCTGTAATTGAGTAAATATTTAAAAATAGAAACATAAGGGATAATTTAGTACCATCACAGTGGCACTGCTCTCAAAAAATTATTGAGAACAAATATAAAAGAAAAAGCTACATATGGGAATGAGTCCTATATTCTATAGTAGACAATTAATGCTTTCCTTTAAACAAATCTCGTGGAAATCCAACTCCTTTAAATATTAATTATAGTTCTAATTCTCTAAAATGTGTACTTATCAAAAAAAGTATATATATATATATATATATATATATATATATATATATATATATATATATATATATATATATTATTTATTTATTTACCTTGATTTCAAGGCTTTGAATCCTCAATGTTAGATATAGATACAAAAGTAGAAAGTGATGGTTAGAAAAATAGCAAAAAAGGATAAAATGTTAAAGAAAATTATTTTCTTCTTTGAGAATCAAATATACCATAAAATGATATTTATTTTATTTTATTTGTATGAATAAAATAATTTACAAAATATATATGATAAAATAAAATACTTCTATTAAATTTTAATTAATAATTAAAATAACAATTTCAATTACCATAAAAAAGCCTAAAATATATAATAATATTTAATATTTCTTCAATGGAAAGGGTATGTTATAATTTATCAATCGATTTATATTTAAAGAAGTTTATGAGGAATGGCGTAAGTTAACTCATTAAAAAATAATTACTATGCAGTATAGGAAACTAGAGGTTAACTTATTTAAAATAATTTTTATTAAGTTGCTATCAATGTGTGAGAGGGAGTTCTTGTTGCAAAAATTTTATTTTTAACAGCCAAAATACCTAAAATATTTTGAAAGATTCAGAAAAATAAAAATAGAGTGTATTCAAAAAATATATATAACATGTTTGTACATATAGTAAAATATAAAAATTTGAAATTACTATTATTTTAATTTTAATTTTTATATTTATCTTATTTTGATTTAGTTTTAAATGTTTTTATTTCAAAATATTAAAAATATAAATTAAGTAAAAAATTATAAAGTATAAAATATTAAAATATTAATAATTTAGAAGATCATATGGGAAGAAGAGAGGTTAAAAAACTAACACCATCAAGCGCGTGTTTGAACATACATCTGCATTAGATTTGAGCCGTCCGAAATGGAGCATGCGTTTGAGATAATTAGATCATATGTCTATCGATTTTTGTTTGGTTGCCTTGGAAACACATGAAGAAAAGATAGGAAAAGGAAACTAAAATCTTATATTAGTCACCCACTCACATTATCTTTTATTATTTTCAGGAATATAAAAAATATTTGTTTCTCAAAACATTTATAATATCAAATAAAGATGAAGATTATCTAAAAAGTTATAAAAGTAGTTAGAATTAAATATCTTAACTTTCTTTCATTTTTCGGATATGTTTAAATATCTTATAAAATTACATTATATAAAGACAAATAAATACGGTGATGTTATTTCCTTCCCAAATACAAACCATATTAAATCAAACTCCTTTTAAATATTCATTAGAGTCTAATTTTTATATTTATAAACTTTGAATAAGATTTTATTTGTTGTCACATTTTGATTATACTTATAACACTTCGATCTTCTCTCCTTATATATAAGTCACAAATATTAAATTTTTACATCAATTTTAAAGAAGAATTTTATATTACCTCGGCCCGTGAAGTTTTGGCAACTCTTTATATTCTCTTTTATTTTAATTTCTCTCTTCACATGTGTTATTTTACATCAAACTTTGAAATATGAAACTTAAACTTCCTTCGAAGTGTCATGCCTTTGAAAGTGTTGCTTTGATTGCAAGGTGAGAGTCCTTATCTTGGTACATCATATGGTAGAATTTTGAAATGTGGGTTCGATCTGCGTGGAGTGGAAAAGGTTTTTTCCATCATACGCCTTTCAAGTATGAAGTATTTTTTTAGTTAATTTTCAATTCAACCTTCTTTATAATTGTACTTTTTATATTCCATTAAAATATATGAAAATTACTTAATATAATTGAGTTTTTTTGTATCATTGTTCTTGACTAGAAGTTCCTAAAATTTGTGATGGATTGGTCGATCTGCTATGGAGTACAATTATGTGGAAGACCGTTGGGTCTTAAATTCAATGGAAAGCGACATCACGAGCTTTATCGTGATATGTGGTTGATGTTGTTAGGCGCAATGGTGGAGTTACTTAAGCGATTGGCAATTAATCTTGAAAGAGTCCACTTCAATTCACTAATGCCTTAGATATTGATCAAAATCGGGTGGTATACTTTCTTGTCTGGCACCATATTCCAAAGATGGTATGTATAATAAATTTACTCATTATAATTTTTTTTCTTTTATTGGCACATATATTCATGAACTCATGATTCCCATCTTATTGATGAATAATGTAATTTTTTAGGGCTTATGCTATAGCAATGCAAATTGGGGATAAGACCGAAAGGTTACTAAATATGATCGAGGGCGAAAAAGTGACATTGTTGCTAAGAGGCTTATCCTTTTCAAATGGGGTTGCATTAAACAAGATAATGATTTTGTTTAGTTCTTGAAACTAATCTTGATCCTGAAGATATTGACTTCGAGGTAAAATCTGGAAACCCAGTGACACTTTTACACAGCTTCGTGGATGGGATAATATTGAAGAAACACTGTTAAGGGAGTTTTGGGTTCTTTCAAAATAATTGTGGAATACCAAAGCTCAAAGTCAAACCCGATAAGACTTAATGTGGAAGGAAAGATGGTGGAAAACTAAGTCGGGATGTTGGCAGGTTAATTGAAGTTCACGAGAAAGATAATAGTTTATGGTTAGGTTACGTAATTTATTCTTGCCAGGTTTATTGGATTAGAATGTTTTTTTAATAATTATTACTATTTTACATGTAAATTTTGGAATTTAAATTATCGTTTGTCGTTATCAAAAAAACTTATCGCTTATTTATGATTTATTGATTATGGAGGATTTCTTGTGAGACCCCGGAAAATCGAATTTTGGATAAAGGTAAAATAGAAATTTCGGTTGAAAATCAGGAGATTTCTGATCTCCGAGATGTGAAAGCGGACTTCTCCGTTGAAATCGTCTTACTGAAATTTGCTTCGTCGAATTTCGTTTGGATTAGAAGGTGTTCGAATTCACGTTTCGGAGCGTGGGGTGTCGGAAGTGACACATGACGAGATAAAGAGGATGCCATGGCACCACAAGTGTGTGACACTTGGCATCAAAGTAGTAATCAATTAAGCCATGTGTGGGAATTGAATCCCATGGCTCGCATGAAACGTGTGGTGGATGATGTCGTAAAGGAGTATAAAATAAAGGAAAATGATGGAAAAGGAAGGCCACACAATTGGTTTGAGAGGAGGAGAATTTCCTCATGTTTGTCTCATACATATAATGATTCAAAAGGAGGGAGAAAGTGTAAGGAGAAAAGAAAATGGAGAGAAATGAGGAAAGAGTAGAAAGGAAAATGAGAAGAAAGAAGAAAAGGAAAGAAAAGTAAAGTAAAGAAAAAAGAAGGGAAAACGTGAGAGGAAGAAAAGAAATGCGATGAAGAAGCACATTCTTCAATTTTAGAAGAAGAACGTCTTCCTTCTCTCTGAATTATAAAGCGTCGACCAAAATTCCAGTTCGCCGAGACGAGAAGGAAGTGTTCTACGGAGGGACCAATAACGTGGACTCGGTTTTGGAGTTTCTTCAACTTCAGAAGGTAGGATATTTTCTACTTGGTTTACTTTTAGCCCTAAGGCTTTATAATGGTAGGGGTTATGGGAGGCGAAAGAAGTATGTGAATTAGTTCAAACCTTGGGACTAAGAATTTATGGATTTCATGGCGGGGTTTGGATTATAGAGTTAGGGTTTGGACTAAGCGAAAGTTTCTAGGTGTTATTAATGATGGCAGGCAGGATTGCTTCATGTTTGTGAAGGGCCGTGAGGTACTGTTGAATGGTCCCCAGTTGAGACCTTGTTGTAATATTATATAGCTTGCTTGAACAACATCGGTGTGTGGAAAGGTTATATTGATGCATGCTTTTTGATGTATTGATATGTTTTGCATGGAGGTAGATTATATGTATAAATTATAATTATCCATGGTGTGTAAATGTTTCATGTAGTGCTCATTCATGCATGTATACATGAGAAAAATGCATTGACATCGGCCATTTCATATGCACGATGTCACATTGCGTCGGGTCGGTGTGGAGTGCGGGTAAGGTTCATTCATCGGTGTTGGTGAGTGGAGTCGTGAACTACGGGAAAAATGGGACAAAGTCAAGGTAGAGATTCACCCAGTGTGTAAATGATCAAATGATAAATTACATGTTTTGGGCGGAGCAAGTTGATTAGATCCCAGGTGAAAGTCCACATATTATTCACGGTTAGACATGAATCCGTGATGTAAGTTCGTAGAAATGTTGAAGGCGTGCGGCGTCCTCGGTGTAAACCCGGAAATCAAGTGGCCCACAAAATAAAGAAAGAATCAAATCAGTTTTTGATAAATAAATTTGGAGTTTTCAATGGTTTAGTCGGGTGTGTGACTAGTTTATTTCATTCAGCGCCCGGGTGTGAGGGGGTAGGTTGGGACTCAGGTGGTGAGCATGAGGGGTTGCATCTCAGACATTTCATATAGAGAAAAATTGTATGGAATGTGATTGATTGTTTATATATGCCATTGCATATGCATTTTAGGTGGGGAGTAACCCTTGTAGGAGAATTTTCTCTTGGGCTTTGCTCACCACAAAAGTCAGTGAGACCCTTTCGGTCTGAGACTATCGGGAGACGACACTCGGTAGAATTAGTTTTGAAGAAAGCAGAAATGTGGCTTTAAGAAAATATTGTAAATGTATAAATCTTTTGTAGAACAAACATAGAAAACTATGAGAATATAGTTGAGATTTTGTTATATGAGTCTGGATGTATGGAGCCCCATGTGGCTATTTGCTCGGGTATGCGTCTCGTGAAGCGAGGATGTATAGATATTTTCATGAGGTTATTGGTAGTCAGCGGACACCGGGAAATGTCGTCATAGCTTGAGTCAGGCTTAGTGCGGTTACCTTGGGAGCTGATTGGTGTAGAGTTAGGTATATGAGATACACAGGACTTTGTGGGCCTTGGGATAGATCATACATCGTGTGCATTTTGTTGAATTAAATGTGATGTGTGATGGTGTATAACATGTTTGTTATGAATTGTGAATGATATGCTTGGTGATAGCATAGGAAAAGAGTGTTGAGCGGTAGAGCGAGAAAATCTAACCTTAGATGTTCGGTACAGGCGAACAATCCCGGTCGCGAAAAAAAAAAAAGAAAATTTGCGGACGGTGCTCGGTTTTTGAACATGTTGAATGGGTTTGTGAAATTCTGAAATTTATTCAGTTTTGCTAAAGGAAAAATTGAGAATTAAATTCTAGAAATTTAGAAGTGGATAAAGAAGGTGTACAAACTCTTTGCATTATTAGGAGTAGCATGGAAAGAATTTGTGGAGGTGAAAAAAAAAAAAAAATTTTGATTTTTAAGGCCGATTATTCGATTTTGGAATAACAGTAGATGGGTGTGTGAGATTCTGGGAGGTTGTTCCAGTTTTCATGCATGGAAAAAGAGTTGAAATTCAACTCTTAAATTTTAAAGTTTATAGGCTTGATGGGTTAGACTCTTGCATCAATGGAAGTACTTGAAAGAATTCTTGGATGAAAAAAAAAAAAAATAATTTTTTGCAAGGCGAGGAAGCCCCGGAATGGCTCTTTGCCAATTTCGACTTCGGGTCCGCGACTGGTGTTGAGGTGAATTCGTGTGAGGAGGCGGCCCAGGGTGGGCGGGCGGTGTGCGGCGGCGACCACGCCGCGGCCGGCGCCGGCGGCGCCTGACATGGGCAGCGTGCGCGCGACCTGGGCTGGGCTGGGCGGTCGGCGTCCGGTTGGTGTCGACGGACTGGAAGCTTGATGTCAGCGACATCGAAGTGGTGTGACGTAGTGGAACACGCGAAGGAGGTGTGACGCGGGTGTCGCGTGGCGAAAGAAATTTGTCGCGGGCTTGATGTCGACATCATTGTGGTCGCGACATGGCTGACGATCGCGGTGCGACATCGATTGGATCCGCGACATGAAGCGGCGATGGCTAGGTTGGGCTTGATGTCGACATGGATTTGGCGTGTCGCGACATGGACATCGATCTGGGAAATTAGCGACGCCAGAAGGCGATGTCGCGACGTGGGTTGAATCTTGGGATGTCGCGACATGGGGTTGGCGATCAGCGACATGGCGGCTCGTTCGGGGAGGTCAGCGACAGGTTGATCTTCGCGACATGGTTCTGGCTACCTTGATGTCGCGACATCGAAGTGAAGTCGCGACCTGGGGAGGTTGGCTGAGCGGAAGGGAGGTCGCGACATGGGATGACGTCGCGACCTGGCCTGTTGAACTTGGGGTCGCGACATCATTTGAGGTGCGACACGGCCTTCGATCGAGGAGGAAAGGATGTCGCGACATCCTTTGAGGAAGTCGCGACATGGGGGCGGTTGCACAGTGCGTGCAACATTTTGTGCCTTTATTCAGTCCTTGTTTTAAACCTTGTTCATGGACAGCGTTCATGAAGAGCATTCACGAGTAAAAAAAAAAAAAAGTACAAAAATTTTAAAAATTTTCTTGTGGGTGATTTAATATATAAGATATTTATATTGTATTTATTATAAATGTAATTACGTGGTATGTGTGGAAAATTTTATATTTTCGATTCAATGTGAATAGTGTCTCGAAATTTGTGTTTGAGCCTTAGAGATCTTGCATTGAAAGATTAATGTTGCATGTTTTTTTTTACTGACTATATTTGGGTTTCAAATTGTGAAGATCAATATACAGGTGTGATGTATATGGGAATTAAGTTTGCGTGGTTAGTGCGCAAGAATATTATATGCATAGTATAATGCGTATAGGAAAAAGGGTGACTACTAAGGTTAAGAATTATGACCTTAGGGATTTGGATAAGGAAACGAATAAGAAAGTTTTGAAATTATTTGTAGTGGTTGTGGTGCCTGCAAGCAGAAATGACGAGGTAGGTTCATGGTTGTAAAATCTATTATCGTTGGCGGGTGCATTGCTAGTTGGACTGAGTGAAAAATTTAATGAATATTATTGCCATTTGACGTATGAATGCTTAGAGTAGGCGAGGGCGCGGTCGTCCAGTCTTGATCGGGCACCGCGGCGTGAGCCATCCACGATATTTACTCGTAGGCCTTTCTGGCGATGGAAGATATCGCGGTAATTTGCTAAGTGCTCGGCCGAGCATATGGCGGTGGTCGGGGTCGAGTATCGGAGGGTTGATTCACATCATCCTCGGAGCATTTTGGGGAGGAGATCGATGGTGTGAGACCATTCAGTTTTATGCGGATAGAACATGTGTGGAGGCTATGGAGATCACCTCCGTCTGCCGAGTCGGTTAAATGGCATTCCGGCTAGAGGTGAGGCAGGGTATGGTGGAGTGGCGGGCTTCTAGAGACATAGAGCTATGACATGGGCGGGATTTAGGGCTGTTCATGAGTAAGTATTTTCCAGAAACCGCGAGACATGCTAAAGCTCAAGATTTCCTAGAGCTGAAGCAGGGAGCGATATTGATGATGGATTATGTGGCTAGATTCACGGAGTTAGCCAGATTCGGCGGCGGCCCATGTGGCCACGGACATGTGAGAAGTCGGGAGGTTTGAGAATGGGCTAAAGTTGTCCATTAAGGCGAATGAGTAGTCTCACTTCTGAGATATGGATTACATGGTTGGGGCGACCACGACCATAGAGAGAGAGATTGAGGATGCCGCGAGGCATTGGGATCACAGTACTAGTAGAGGAAGAGGAAGGAGATCGGTCTTCTTCGGTGCGAAGAGCGAGAGCCTGCAGTTCCACGAAAACCCGCAGTCTGCGAGGGCGGCCCGAGTAGATGACATGCTTCTATTGCCATCGGCTGGACATGAAGGATTGCCGCGGAGCGGGGATCGGGTTTTGAGTCGGTGCAGGTCCAGTCATCAGTGGGACAGGCACGGACTCAGGTTGTTCCTTCTCACTCCAGTGTGGGTCAGAGGAATCAGTTTCCATTGCGGGGGTGCTACAGCGCCGGCCCGATCTGGAGCGGACGGGGAGCCGGTGTAAGGTCGGTCGGAGTCTGAGCTCACGGGCTGGGACAGGGACCCGGGGGCGTGTCACACGCTGTGGTACGGAGAAATTTTGCGTGCGAGATCAGCCAGATGTGCAGGGTATGTTTCTACTCCTGTATGTATTAATGGGTGCATTATGTTTCTTATTATTGCATCTTGTGTGATAGGTTTGGACTTGGAGGTTGAGGCCTCTAGGAGAGCCAGTGTTTGGTGAATTCTTCCCTAGGAAGTAGGGAGAGATTTGATTTTATAGAGATCAGAGTTGCGCAGCGGAAGCGTGATGGACCTTAGAGTGGTAAAAGTATTGGTTGTCAATGTCATTCTTGACATGTATGAGTTGACAGCTATTGGGTTGTCAGTAATTGGGACTTTAGACGGGTTTTCATAACCGACACGGTCTTGGAGTTAGGTAAGCTTACATATGCACATGGTTGGATGTGTATGTGGGTGGAATTTCGGGACGAAATTCTTTTAAGGGGGGAGGAATGTGAGACCCCAGAAAATCCAAGATTTTGGATAAAGGGTAAAATAGAAATTTCGGTTGAAAATCAGGAAATTTTCTAGATCTCGGATGACGAAACGGACTTCTCCGTTGAAATCGTCTTACGAAATTTAGCTACCACGTCGAATTTCGTTGGATTCCGAGGTGGTCGGAATTTCACGTTTTTCGAGACGTGGGGTGTCGGGTGACACATGGCAAGATAAGGGGATGCCACTTGGCACCACAAGTGTGTGACACTTGGCATCCAAAAGGAGTGGCTCACAATTAAGCCATGTGTGAATTAGATCCCATGGCTCGTAAATAATATGGTGGATGATGTCATAAAGAGGAATTATAAAATAAGGAAAATGATGGAAAAAGGAAGGCCACACAATTGGTTTGAGGAAGGAGAGGAGGAAATTTCCTCATGTTTGTCTCATACATATAATGATTCAAAAAGGAGGAGAAAGTGTAAGGAGAAAAGAGAAAATGGAGAGAAATGAGGAGAAAATGAAAGGAAAATGAGAAGAGAAAGAGAAAAGGAAGAAAAGTAAAGTAAAGAAAAAGGAAGGGAAACGTGGAGAGGAAGAAGAAAGAAATGCGATGAAGAGGCTTTGTTCTTGATTTTAGAAAACGTCTTCCTTCTCTCTAGATTTATAGAGCGATCCGTAGTCCGGTTCCTTGAGAGACAAGAAGGAAGTGTTCTACGGAGAGGACAACGCGTGGACTCGGTTTGGGAGTTTCTTCAACTTCCAAGAGGTAGGATATTTTCCTACTTGGTTTACTTTTAGCCTAAAGGCTTTATAATGGTAGGGGTTGCCTATGGGAGGCCAAGAGAGGCCATGTGAATTAGTTCCAAGCCTTGGGACTAAGGGGTATGGATTTCATGACCGGGTTTCGGATTATGGGAGTTAGGGTTTGGACCCTAGGCGAAAGTTTCTAGATTGTTGTAATGATGCTTGGGCGGATTGCTTCATGTTTGTGGTAGTGAGGTACCACGTTGAATGGTCCCAGTTGAGACCTTGTTGTGTGTTATGGCTTGCTTGAACAACATACGGTGTGTGGGGTTATATTGATGCATGCTTTTGATGTATTGATATGTTTTGCATGGAGGTAGATTATAATAATATAAATTATAATTATCCATGAATTGTGTAAATATTTCATGTAGTGCTCATTCATGCATGTATACATGAGAAAATGCATTGACATCATCGCGTTTCATATGCGGTCACATCGCGTTAGGTCGGGTGTGGGTGCGGGTAACGTTCATTCATCGGTGTTGGTGAGTGGTGCCGTGAACTCGGGGAAAAAATGGAGACCAAATCCCGAGGTAGAGATTCACGAGTGTGTAAATGATCAAAATGATAAATTACATGTTTTGGGCGGGCTTAGTTGGGTAGATCCCAGCCCCCGAGGTGAAAGTCCATATTATTCATGGTTAGACATGAATCCGGCGATGTAAGTTAGTGAAATGTTACTTGAAAAAGGCGTCACGGCGTCCCTCGCGGTGTAAACCCGAATCAGTGACCTGAAATAAAGGAAAATAATCAAAAATCGGTTTTGATAAATAAAGTGGAGGGTTGAAAAACCAATGGTTTAGTCGAGGTGTGTGACTAGTTTATTTCATTGACACTTGGTGTGAAATTCGGTTGGGACTCGAGGTGGTGAGCATGAGGGTTGCATCTCATGCATGTTATAGACATTTCATATAGAGAATAATTTGTATGGAATGTGATTGATTGTTTTATATATGCCATTGCATATGCATTTTAGGTGGGAGTAACCCTTGTAGGAGAATTTTCTCTCTGGGCTTTGCTCTTGTCGTGGGACCCCTTTCGGTGCAGAGACTATCCGAGCGGCACTCGTGAGAGTAGTTTTTGAGAAGAAAGCCCGAAAATGGCTTTAAGAAAATATTTTATATTATGTATAAATCTTTGTAGAATAACGCGAAACCATGGAATATAGTTGAGATTTTGTTATGAGTCTCTGGATGTATGCGGCCGTGTAGGTATTTTCCGGGTATCGTCTCGTGAAGCGAGATGTATAGATTTTCATGAGTTGTAGTGGTCAGCGGACGCCGAGAAATGGGGCGTCATTCCTAATTTTAAAACTCGAGTATTTTAATTTTCTTCAAAAAATGGAAATAAAATTTTTTTATTTAAATTCAAGTATTTACTTCAAACACTTATGTTGTTAACTTAAACTCACTATTTAATTCTTATTTAAAGTGTTAATATTATTTAATATAATTACGTGATAATTTATTCTAAATTATTTAATATATATATATATATATATATATATATATATATATATATATATATATATATATATATATATATATGTATATATTTGCCAGAATGTGTTGAAAGGTAAAGAAGAGAGAAAAGAGATAGTAAAGATAATTCAAGAGGAAAACTGTATTTTCATTCTTCCAGAAACCCATATATATAGTGTTATAGTCATTAATACCGTAATAATTATTCACCGGTAAATGGTCATTCGCGCTATCGCTGAATCATTTTAACATAATGTTTATCGACCCAGAAATGTGTGGTCATTCACGCTTAAAAACCTTGTCAAGAAAAAAACCTAGTTGGACAAAACCCGGACGGCGGAAAAGAGTACAAAGTGATTCAACATAATGCTTATTCATACCCGGTAGTGACATGATCTATATTGTCTCAACTTCACTCAAGATCTTTAAGTCGGCGATGCCAACTTGTCGCATAAGTTTCTTTGAATGTCGTAGAAGGCGTGGCTTTAGCAAATAAATCGCTAGATCATTATCGGAACTTATTTGTTGCACATCACTCTCACCCATCTTTGAAGTTCATGAGTGGAAGAACTGGGCGAAATGTGCTAGCCGCGATCACCTTTAATATATCCTCCTTCGACTACGCAATACATGCAAAGATTGTCTTCATATATAATAATGTCGATTATTCTTAATAAGATAATCCACATGATTCTTTTGATATGTTGTAACATGGATCTCAACCAAACAAATTCCTCTACTAGCTTCATGCATCACAAGTATTTCGAATGATTAGAGGAGGTGGCCACCATTGTTTTGTTTTAATCGATCAATGTAGATATATTTGCCAGAAACCCCGTAAGATCCCATTTCTCGAGGAAGGGTAGAACGGTAAATTTTGGTCAAAATTCGGAATTTTTCTAGACCTCGTATGACGAAACAGACTTCACCATTGAAAACGTCTCGTGAAATCTAGCTACCAAGTCGAATTCCGAGTAGTTAGAATTTCACATTTTTCGAGGCACCGAGAGGCGCCGACACTGGGAGCAATCGAGTGGCCCAAGACGAGACACGCACGAGTGAAGATCAAGTCAAACAATGAGCCTGGCATAGCTATTGGTGACATGTGACATCATGTCATTGGAGTGGAAAATCCATGGTAGATGGATAAAGAGGATAATTGAAATCCTAAGAGCTAAAAGAGAACCGGACATGTGGCAAGGAGAGGACATCTCACTGACATCTCCCAAACTGGCCTGGGAGAGGGGGGAGGCAGAGAGAAAAGGAAAACCAAATTTGAGAGAGAGTAGAGAGAGAGAGAGAGAGAGAGAGAGAGAGACTCTACCTTCTCTCTAGATTTTTCCAACGATCTGACCATCGCTTCAAAGGCAAAGAGCAAGAGTTCATCCTCACAAAGAAGGGCTCTCAGATAGACTCCAGTCGGGGAGTTTCAACAAACTCCAAGAGGTAGGGTTTTCTCTCCTACTGTTTAATCTTTTGTCTAAGGGCCATTCAAATGGCATAGTTGTTTGAGGCCTGAGGTCGTGTGAATCGTCCCAAGACTTCGGGTAGTGTGCTAGAGATTCGGGACCAGCTGGCGCTTCGAGGACTAATTTTTTGGACTAAGTAATTTCCTCGTTCCATTTCATGTGTTAGAGTTAAAATGAATAATGGTGTTGGTCAGCCTTGCCCTAAGGGGGAATGTTTGGTTGCATTTTGAACCATGGGAAGCCGCCATATTGTAGTACACACACGGACTTTAGAACTGATATTCAAAGCAAACAAAGCGTGGGAATTTCGTAGTGAGTCCTTCGTGTAAAATGTAGCCACATCGCTGAACTTAATGTTAGGACTTTTGAATTTCTCAAATCGAACTCTATAGCCCAAATTTGATTCATGTAATTCCTGAATGTACTAATGGAAAGAGGTCTGGCCGGGTCAACCGGCCCCGATGGGTTCATCCGTATGGGTTCACTCCCGGATGGGTTCACCGCCCTCGATGGGTTCACCCCATGGTTCCGGTCCTGGCTTAGGATCATGCATGACTCTCAAACTTAAGGTCATAAATCCCACCCGAACTCCGATCGGGTGTTCTCGACTCTATGGAAAGCCCATTGAGTACAACTCCATCTTCGATTTTTATGGAGAGCAAAGCCAAGCTGAACCCGGCTGGAAAGGGCATTCGGCAGGTCGCATGCTGTCCCGTAAGGTCGTTTGTAGTCAGTGTGTGACCTCCAACTTGAAAGCGCGTCATAACTTTCTCGTCCGAACTCCGTCGGGGTGTTCTTGACTCTGCAAAGCCCATTGAGTCAAGATTCAATTCGGATGTCTGTGGAGGGCAGTGGGTGTTGGACCTGGCCGGAAATGGGAATTCGTACAGATTAGGTAGGCTATCCGAGTAAGGCTGCCTAGTCATGTGTGACCTCCAACTTCGGAAGGTCATAACTTTCTCGTCCGAACTCTTTTCGGGCGTTTCGACTCTATAAATACCATCGAGTCAAGTTTCCAGCCATGTACCCGTGGGAGGGTAGTAGGTGATCAAAACCCTACTTAAAAGTCTACATTTTGGTAAGGAAGTATGTGCTGCATGGTTTTGTCGAGGTGAATAGCTGCGATATAACATGACCATTGCATGGCATGTTGTATGTTAACAAAGATTGGGTATGGTGTATGGATGTCTATGGGAGCCAGTGAAAATCCATATGGTTCCAACAACTCGGGATCAATATTGTGTGAGGGTTTCATGATCAAGCCACGCCAAAGCATCGCAGGGTTTGGTTCGAAAGCAGAAACTAAAAGTTTTTGTGGTTTTCTCGGTTGTTTGATGCTGCGTGGATGATTGGAACCAACCGATCATGTTTGTGAAGGGGCCGTGAGGTGTCTCGAATGACGGGTCTAAGATCAGAACCCTGGCCAGGTATTATCGTCAGATGGAATAACATGCGCAGAATATGACATGTTAATGTATGTCGATGATGTATTACCACGGGAGTCAGGCAGGAAGATAATTATATGCATATCAATTATAATTATCCGGTATGTAAATGTTCATGTAGCACTCATATATACATGTAACATGAACGAAAAATGCATCAAGTATCATGCATTTCCATATGCACCCGCACATCGGTGCGGAGCTCCGCAAGTGCATGGTATCGCTTTATTCACCGCTGTCGGGTGAACGGGTCACAGCTCTTAAAATGGGAAAAAGTCCGCCAAGGTGACTCATGATCTGCGGCCACAAGCAGGTGGTGATACGAATCAACAATATTTGTATCCTAAATTCCTTCTACCGTGTCGTAGTCAAGCTACCGCAAAGATAGCTGCCTACAGTATCGAACACAGTGGACGGGTTTTCTTCGCACAAATGATTTACAACAAGGCCAAATTTAAAATTTTAATTCGATTTTAAGGCTCGTAAAAAACAGGGAGTCGATGGTTTACAAACTAAAAATAAAATGAAGAAAAATAAGAAAGAACTCGGGCATCAATAATCCAGTTTAAGGTTCTAGTTAACCGAGAGGTCCCCCGGTTAATTTCAAGGCTTGGGAGAATGACATATAGTCATCTCCCGAACCGATCTTCATTTAATTTTAAAACTAAACCCTAATAATTTTCCTTTTGATAGAAAGACGTTTAACATTTATGGTTCCTTCAAAGGAAAACACATGTCTCAAAAAACTCACTCTACAATAACTAATAAGAGACAACTAATTGTGCATCGTTGAATCTAGCAGAGTTATCCATTAAACCCAAAAGCTTGCCAACACACATTAGGGAGAGCATGCTTAAGAGATTTTAACCTAAAAGTTGAAATCCAACCCTTAACCTACCTCCAGTGGCTCGTAAAGAGCAACTAATGGATATCAGTGTATCTAATGCTAAGAATACACTGAACCCTAAAAGCTTGCCAAGTATTGGCCAAAGAAAGTACATCAAAAAGCTTTAAACCTAGAGTTGGAAATTGTGGAACTGGGTAAATGTCAAAACCACTACGGAAAAGTCAGGAACCACCGCAGCCTTTAGATCCTACTCCTTCTGTCAAATTCCTTTCCTTTAAGAGGAAGGGGTTTTGTCGCCATCCCCTCCAAGTTGTCATCCCGAGGGTGCTCGGGTGCAACCAAGAAAGCGGAGAGAAAGAGGATAGAGAAGAGAGAAAAATGAGGGCAAAAACAAATCTCAGAATCGCTTCCCTTTTCCAAAAATTAGAACTTAGGTCAACAAAGGTTTTACAATGGCTTATATAGCCTTACAAAATTAGTGTGTGAAATACCAAAATAACCAAACTAATAATTACGCTGGAGGGTAGAAATGAGAAAACCAAAACTAAGTCGCTGGATAAAAACAAAAGCAAAGGTACCGCACACAGCGATTTTCGCTATCATAGCGAAATACAGCTTTAAAATTGAAATTTCGCTTATGCACGTACTCGCTATGATAGCGAAATAGCGATAGCGAAATTTCGCTATCATAGCGAAATTATCGCTTTAGCCACCGCGCACTGCCCTCGCCACTGCTCCATCAAGCTTCCCGCGGCTACTATTCCCACCGGCACTATTCATTTCTTCTAGCTTTGATATTCTTCATTCCCATTGTCGAAATTGATAGAAAACCATATGAAATTGATGGAAATCAACCCGACTTTGGTTATGATTGGATTGACACAATAATTTGGCTTCCAATTCCTTCAAAAACTACAAAAACAGCATCGGAATGCAATCATAAGTGCAATAGGGACCCGCACATGTCAATTGGGTTAATTATAACAATTAGTACACAAAAAGCGCTCAAAACCTATTAAAAATAGGGTTTAAAATAAAGACTAACTAATCACACTCCCCCCAACCGACACATTGCTGGGCCCTCAAGAATGCAAGAAGAAAATATATAAAAAACATATAAAACTATAACAAAATTATATTGCGTTTCTGCAGCTCAAAAGGTTGTGAAGAAGTAATGCCTAACCCTAAGTAAGAATCATCAAAGCCTTGTCCAATAACTATTCGAGAGAATGAATGCCATACAAAATCGAAAGTATCAAAGAGCCCCTTCTCGCGAATCAACCAAACTTCCACCAAAATCTAAGTGTTTATTTTATCGCCCTCTCTCAACAATAAACTGCTAAACTGTACTCTCCCCCCAACCTAGCTACAACCATGACCTAGCATGCTAACCAATCTAAATAGATCAGGACCCACCTCTTATTCACAATTCTTTTTGCGCTTCGTAGGTGCAAATGGCCGAGGAATCAACCCTCACCAAAGTCCATAACGGATCTACCGATGACTCCAACCACTACAGCTTGGGCACCAAGTCATAAGGATCTTTCGACCACAAACTCTTTAGGTTTCACCCCGTACTTCGAACGATTTCGAGACTCCAGCACCTACAACTTGCTAACTCCACCTATCCACCCATGTAGCTTAACACTAAGCCTGACTTCAACCGCTGAAGGCTTAGTGGCACCGGCTTTAAAAGGTTTTCGCCATATACCCCTGACCGTGCTCTGCTTCAAGGTAAAGCGTTGCAATTTCTTCTTTTCTTTTCTTCTTCTTTCTTTTTCTTTTCTTTTATTTTGAATACATCGTCTTCTATTCACTGGGGTCCTTAACCTATTAAAGGTGGTCAATGAAACTAGGGTAGGTTATTGCAAGGCTTAGGAGGCTAGGCAGCTTTTTAGGTTATTGAAAAACCCTGATGTGCACTGTGTGGTTAGCTGTGCTGTGGAAGAAAAAAGGTCGAAAAGCAAAAGAAGAATTCAAACTAATCATCCACTCAATTAGCATGGAACCAATCTAACATCAATAGAATTGGACAAAAGTTTCAATTTTTCAAACTATGAGCTAAAACACATAAAAATTTTTGGTCAGTAAAACGGGTCCAAATTTTGAAAAGTGTTGTATGGTGATACGCCTTATAGAAAGGGAACCCGGGCCATTCACCGAACATCACAAAACGGGCTTCAAGCCAAAATAATAACAAAGATAAATACAGTGCCACTTCCTTCGCTAACTCTCCCAACCCAAACATCTCTGTTCGAAATGGGACCTTGATTGAGTTAGAGAAGGTGTTACCTCCTTGATGAGATGTGGATCGCGAGCTGGATGTGAGACTTCGCAAGCCTATCGACACCTTGGTTCACTCCGTCGTGGGCTTCAAAATGAACAAGTTAGGAGAAGAAAAGAGAGGAAAAAGTGACAGCTTGACTATTTTTAAAATTACACCTTCATAATAATTTCAAAATGTTATTTCCTGACATATTTGATTTTACACTCTCTAAGCTCCAACTGGGTACCAAAAACGCCTAAAACGGATGTGACGCCCCAAACCCGGGGGTCCGCTGACTAACCACACCCGCTGGAATACAAGTGGATGCCTGTGGGTTACCCGACGCCTGTAAATCTGGGCAGTCTCCTTTGTACGGAGAGCTCTACCTGCAAAAAATACAAGACTCCGCATATGCCCGTCCCAAACAAATTCAATATAATTCCAACATGAGTAAAACGGCCCCTTGAGCCCATAATACAATACTCATCACAATATATCCAAACTATATCCAATAGTTTCAAGATTTAATAAACTACTCTTATACAACATATATTAAAATGAAAAGCATTATAATACATGTATGCTGCCAGACACCAAAAAGCCACATCCCGAATTTCTCTAAAACAATTTTTAAGTGATCTAAACCCAGCCTCCTCGCAGACGCTCCCGTACTTCGTAAAAGGGGGTCCTGACGGCGGTGAGCTAAAGCCTGGAGAGAATCGCCTCTAAGTGGGCTACTCACCACCTAAGTGTAGTGTAATGTTCCAAAGTAAAACACACATTCAAGCAAATGCATGATCCTACTAATGTCTGCTGACGACCAACTCATCCCGAGTCCTCACCGACTCTCTCACACTTGCCTAAGCCTGTATGAGAATTATTATTATTAGTGGACAACTCCGATGTATATATATATCAAATCGGGTCGGCCCCGCTCATTGATATATATTATTTTGTTGTGGATTCATCCGATGAATATCACCGCCAAGCCTCCGCCGATTGATATTTTATTTGCTTCAGGACTAACTGACATCAATTTGGCCGCCCGACGATTGATATTTTAAATTTGACTAATTTCGATAATTAATAATGTTTTTAGACAACCCTTTCGAACCTTTTCTCTGTGACTCATCTCATGCACTCACTTCTATAATCCTGGGGCGTCTTAAATACATACGAATGCATGATGCCAGCCTAATACGTTTAATCATACGCAAATATATAAACACGAATATACTGCATAATTCAAATCACACAATCATGTTATGGAATTTTACTACTTCATACATCAAAATTAGTCACTGGGGCTAATGATCAAACACGAGCAAATTTAATTTAAATCACTCGACCAAACAAATATTTCCACAAAAATATATTCTCAGAAACACTATTCCTGGGAACAAGAAAACCCTAGGTTTACTGCCCAACACTAACAAGTCACCTGGGCTCACTTCAGGAACCCGCATCTCACGGCCATTCCCGACCTTTTCCAAACCAATCCATGATTTATCACAAAACACAACATTCAACCACCCAAATGGTACGGCAATACCTACGCCACATTCGATTTCAAAATTAATATCAATTCGATCCTGCCTGGGACCGATCAAACGACCGGCTCAAGGCCTCAATCAACCCAATACATAATTTATGGAACCATTAATCACACATTCAACCCAAACAAATCAGAACGTAACGACCGCTCTGGTCTCAAACTCAAACATTTCGATTCCAAGGTTCAAACCGATCAAATCCGGCCTCAATGCCCGCCTCAACTCAAACATCTGCAAAGATTAAAAGCAGTGGCGAAAAACTCAAGTAGGGGAGAAACCCCCACCCCAAGGGAGTTTGAAGAAACTCCCAACCGGTATCTAATGCGAA
This sequence comes from Tetrastigma voinierianum, assembly GCA_016808115.1. Taxonomy (NCBI): domain Eukaryota; kingdom Viridiplantae; phylum Streptophyta; class Magnoliopsida; order Vitales; family Vitaceae; genus Tetrastigma; species Tetrastigma voinierianum. Next base: position 86,034 of record JAEQBH010003092.1, read on the forward strand.
GCCCTCTCTCCGCTGCAGCCAGCCTCTCAGACCGAAAGCCGCCGACCTGGATCGCGAGATAACCTAGAGAAGGAGGTGCTTCTCTCTCTAAGAACACAAACTCCATAGCTACTGTAGCGAAAAATCCCCCCTCACGCTTTTTGGCTTTGGTTTGCGAAGAGTAAGATGCACTATACACTATTCATATTTAGCGACTTAAACTTTCCAAAAACGACCTTTATGTCCCCTTTTATTACCCAGATATATTCTAAGACTATCTCTACCATCCATTTTCATCATTTTCCTCTACTCATACCCACTTATGGCACATGAGTATGTGTTATATATGACTTTCGGGTCACAACCAAAATCGTTTAATAAGACCGACCGCGATGCCTCAAAAAACGTGTCGACTCCGACCGTCTCGGAATTCGACGAAATTTTACGTGCTAGCCAGATTTCACGAGTCGATTCCAACGATGAAATCCATTTTGTCATCCGAGATCTAGAGAATTAATTCCCCGATTTTTACCTAAATTACAATTTTTAGAATCGAAATTACGATTTGCCCATTCCATAAATTGAATTTCGGTCTTACAACCAGCCTGATGAAAACGTTATGAGAGTAAACAAAATCGAGGTATAAACACAAATATAATCTAAAAATTCGCTATTATGGCGAAAATTCGCTTATCATAGCGAAATTCTCACATACGAAAATTTTCAAAACAAAATAAAATAATTAATTAATAAATAAAAATAATAAAATAATAAAATAAAATTAAAAACTTTTTTTTTTGAGAGACAAAATATATATTTTTTAATATATAAAAACGATTTTTTTTGATTTTTTTACGTAAAAACTTTTATATATATATATAAGTATGATATATATATATATATATATATATAAAAATTTAAAAAATCTAATTAATTTTTTTAAATAAAAATAAAATAAAATAAAAAAACAAACACTTTTTTTTTTTTTTTACTTACCTCATCGTGCGCTTATTTGCCTCAATGCGGAGGCCATCCGTACATATTTCTTTCGCTTATGATAAATAAAATCGACCACAATTTTCGCTATATACGATGATTAGCTATGATAAATAAAATTCATTCGCTAGGACCATGGAATTTTCGCTATAGTTGCTAAAATTTCCCATCTTTCATTTTATGCTTTGCTTTCTCTTGCAATTTCTTTAATCAAGCTTCAAAATTTCACTAAACCGCAAAAAATTAATACAATAAAATTAAAAATCATAAAAGTGAAAAACAAGCTAGAACAAAGATTAATCTTTAAAATTAGTGAAAATCTAAAAGAAAACATAGAAATCCAAATAAAATACGATAAAATAAAATAAATAGGAAAATTAAACAAAAGGGAGACTCCGTGCTCCCAAACAAGTTTTTATGCCTTCGAGGTCGTTGAAACCGCGGAGCTGAATGCTAAGGTCCAGTGTCTAAACCCGAACTCCGCACCCGAGCCATCCAATATGCCATGCTGTATGTGCAGATGCCATCGTTTTGATGTGCTGGCAAAAGTTCCGTACAAAGGGCCACTAATTTAAATTCGAGACAGTGCTGATGGACTGGTACGAAAGCTCGGGGAGCATGTCGCAGGTTTTGAGTTTGCTGCAGGTGTGGGCAGTATGTACACTGGCAGTGGGTTATTTTGGGGTTGGGAAAGTGACCGTGGATAAAGATTTACGGGATCGGCCAATGATAAAGCCTCGATCCCTTCCACTCCGCTTCCTATCCACTCGCCTCCTCGCCATAGCAAGGATTTCTTCTTTCTTCTCCCGGGAAAAACAACAACACACGATTCAAGGATCTCGTGATACAACCCTTCACATTTCTAACAACAAAATCCTCTATAAGCCCCCGGTGTGGTCGCTGTCGATGACCGCTCCCCCGACACACCCCCCACCCCTACCGGCTACAGCGCACACACCCACGTAAATCCCCCCATTACCTCTAACGACTAGAGTCCTGAAGCGGCCGTATCGGGCTTGCTTAAACCTCCTATAAAAATTTTCTTTATTTATAACTTAGGATTTGGGTAAAATCTAGCAATGAAAACTTCTAAGAAGGACGCCACACATAGTCTGAAACCAAACTATACATCCAATTTACACTATATCATCCAAAAAATATGGCAACCTCAAGATACCAACACAATCCCATAAAACTACTTTAATGTATATTACATACGTTCCATTACAAATTCAAAGATAAGTTCCTTACAAAATATAATTAATACACAAGATTCTTTAAACCGATGTCGACCAATCCTATCAAAGCTCCAGCCGCCTCACAGCATCGCACTCGAAATAGTTTTTAAAATGGAAACTAATGAGCTAAACGAGCTCAGTGAGTGTATGCTTTTATAAAAGGTTTTGCTTTTCCGGAAAACATCTTAAAAATGTAAAACTCTCTTTTACAATTATTTTCCTAGTTTCCTTGCTTTGTTCGCTTAAAAGTTTTCAAAACTTTTCTCGCTTGCTTTCGCTTTATTTTCGTTTTCTTAAAGCTTGTAAAACTCTTATTTTCGCTTGCTTAGAAGTTTATAAAACTTATCATACTTTTTCTTTTCTTGCTTGCTTTATCTTGTTTGAAAAGTCTCTTAAAACCTTTCACAAACCTTTGTTTTAAAAGTTTCTCAAAACTTTTTTTTTTGCTTGCTTGCTTGCTTGCTCTTTGTAACATGGTTTTACACTTTGAAACCATTTGCTTGCTTGCTTGCTTGAAAAATGGTTTAATTATTCAAAGCCATTTGCTTAGTTGCTTGCTTGCTTCAAAAATGGTTTAACTTTTCAAAAACCATTTACTTACTGCTTGTCATTAATTATGGTTTTACAATTTAAAACCAATGCTTGCTTTTCAAAATGGTTTAAACTCCAAAACCATTTAAGCTTGCTTTTATCTCATTGCTTGCTTCTTGAAATGGTTTGCATTCAAAACCATAAAATACCAGTAAAGCTATTTGTAATAATAATAAATAATACACTAGTATTTGGAAATGAGTTTAGAACACTCACCTCGCTTGCTTAACTTGAGCACCGCTCCACACTTATCCCGCCTTTACTTTAACCTACAACTCAAACGAATACGACTACAACAATCGCATAACTTAACGTACTTCCAGACTCCTTAGTCACACTCTTCATACTCTTTTAAAGTTAAGGTGCTAAGGGTTCTATTCCAACCTGAATCACCCACCCTGAGCACCCCTAAACTCGCCATGCTCAAACAACCCGACTACTCTAGTCCAAAGCCGATGCAGCAATTTTTCGCACACGGGCCCCACTTTGAGTGAATTCTTTTGGGCCACTTAGGATCAGAATTTCATGATTCCTATTTCTTAATTTTTGTTCTCCTTGAAGTCTATTTGTCGTAGCCATCACAACATCAACCTGGATAAGAAATGAGGAAGTTATGGCTAAAATACGAAAATCGGCCGAAATAGGAAAATCAGCCGAATGTGTTTCACTTATTGAGAGCCTTGATTTCTGCCACGATCACCTTATCTTCTTTGGGACTCACACAGCCGCCAACTCGGGGACCTGGGGAGCAGTACCAGTCTCTACGCAGGCACCAACTCGAGCCATTAGCTCGGGCCTGGGTACCCAACACAAGCACCTCTGCGCCTTAAGCCCCAGTCCTGTGTTCGAGGCGAGCCATGGTAGTGGGGGAGGTCCCTAAGGATATGCTGTCACGGTGCCGGCCCACCAAAAGTCGAATAGGTGGGCCCGCACCCGAGGGTGGGTCGTCTGGGCCACTAAAAAGGGGCGTTTCTACTCCTGGCAGTGACCCTTTAACTTCTACCCGGTGAACTTGGTCAAAATGACGTAATCAAAGTTCTACCTAGAACTTCAACTTCTACCTAAGAAGACACCAAATGCCCGCATTTTGCTATTTCTCCCACTTTTGATGCCAATTCACTCACATATAACTTCTATAATTCATAATACCTCAAAACCAACTTGAATTTATCTAAAACAACTCAATAACATGAATCAAGTGTTTTGGAACCTCAAAACCCAAAACCTTAGGTGAAAATCCAAGAACCTTACCTAAGGTCCACCAATTCTTTAAACATCATGTAATTTGATGATTCCAAGTTTTTACATCAATCAGTTTTTACCACATAACCCCAACCAATCAACAAAGGCTCTCAGGTGACCTTTACACAAACCTAGATCAAAGGAGAACTAATCTCCATACCCAAGCCCTAGATATCTAATAATACACTTGATTCTAAGACAAAGGCATACCTTAATTGACCTCTCTTCTTCCTTCTTCTTCCTTCTCTTCCTTCGCTTCGCTCTCTTTCTCCTCACCAATCGTGGAACTCCTAAATTTTGAGACCAAATGAGACATTTTGGTTTTTAATTTCCTTTTGTTAAATTAACTTTCCATAAATCGCAGCAAATAACCCTCATCTTTTAATTATTGCAATTGTAATCTTTATTAAATTTGTACTATGGCCCATCTCAAATTTGTTTCTAATTTCCATATCCATTTGCTTAATGACCATTGCACTTTGGTTTAATACCACAATTTCCGGCTTAATTAATTTATCATTTCATTTTAGTCTCCAAAATATTTCAAGCAGACACTCGGGTGGCCTTATACACCCCTACGTTGTCATGTGTAATCGTAGACTCTCCTGACTCCGGTGTTACAAAATCCCTCCCCTCCTTAGGAACATTTCGCCCCGAAATGAAAACTAAACCCAAAAGAAAGGAAAGGAAATATACCGCATCCGGAGAATAAGCGAGGGTACCGATGGCGCATCCGGGCCTCCGGCCCCCAAGTAGCCGCTCCCTCCGTTCTTCCATAAGACTTTAACTAATGAGATCACCTTGTCTCAATACTGCTTCATGACCATAATCCGCACGTGTGTCTCTTCATAGTCAAATTCTCCTTTAACTCGTGACCGGTCGCTTCCTCTCAATACATGTGAAGGATCCTGGATATATTTCAACATCGATACATGGAAAAGTATCATGAATCCTGACAACCTGGGTAACTTCAATCGAAGCTACCGGGCCCCACTTTGCTCACGATCTCATAAGGTCCAATATACCCTGAATTGCTTCTGTCCCTGCTTCCCAAATCTCAACACACCTTTCCAAGGTGAAATCTTCAAAAGACTTTATCACCTATTTCAAACCGGCAGTTCTCTACTGGCTGTCCGCATACCTTTTCTCGTGGGCTCATTCTCTCGCTATCTTTAAGCTACATTAGTCGCGAACAACTTTCACTTTCCGGCGATCCGTACTCAGTTCGGGGTGGCCTACTAGTCTTCTCTCAACACCTCATCCCAAAGACACCGGAGTCCTACATTTCCCCGGCCATATACAACACGCCCTCAAATGGAGCCATATCTATACCGGATTGATAGCTATCGGGTTGCAGCAAACTCCATTGCTGCTAAGTGAGTATCCCAACTTCCCTTGAATTCCACTGACAAGCCTCGCATATCCTCTAACGTCTAATACCCTCCGACCGGCCATCCTTCCGAGGTGATGAAATGCCATGGCCGAATGTAAAGAGTACCCACCGCCTCGTAAACCAGGCCAAAAAACCTAGATGTGAACCCGGGTCTCTCGACCGACACTATCGGAACCGGAACCCCATGAAGTCTTACTATCTCATCCACATACAACTTGGCCAACTTTTCTAAAGAATTTCAATATTAACCTGTGAAATGAGCGTACTTCGTTAATCGATCTACTATCACCCATATCGCATCATGTTGCCTCTCGAGTCCAGGAAGACCACAAAATCCATATGAATCTTTTCCCATTTCCACTAATCGGAATGTGCGGAGTAATCAGACCTTCCTCGCGGCCTCGATGCTCGCCTTCACCGACATTGTGTTGGGTGCACTGGAAACGAAACTCGCTATCTCTTTCTTCATCCCTACCTACCCGCACGTTCTTTCAAAGTTCTATACATTCGTACTACCCGGATGCATACATAATGCAGATGAATGTGCTTCTTCCATAATGTCTCTTCGCCTCGCCATACTCTAGCACACACATTCTCCGACCTTCACTAGCATGCCATTTTCTAATTTGAAACTCGCTTTTCCTTTTTCTATCTCTTCTTAAGCTTAATCATCCGGATCCCGTGGACTCCGGCCCCGCTTAGAATCCGGGTCCATCAGAGCGCCTAACATGAAATAGTCAAGCACAAGGCTCCGTAATCCTCAACCTCCAATATCACCCCAAAGCTTCCTCAGATCCACCAATATGGAAGATAACGATCTCACGTGAGACAAAGAACTCTCCGTCGCCACCAAGGCATCCGCTACGACATTAGCTTTTCCTCGATGGTACTTTCGATAAGATACTTAGTCCTTAATCAACTCAAGCCATCTTCTTTCGCTTCAGTTTAACTCTTTGGGTGAAAATATATCAAGACTTTTATGATCCGTAAAGATCCTACAATGAACATCTATATAAATAATGTCTCCATATTTTCAGTAACACGATCGCTGCAAGCTCTGTCGTGGTGGCTCCCAATTCTCCCCATGCTTCTTTTAATGTCAAAGGCATATGCAATCACCCCTATCATTTTGCATTAAAACACAAATCCAAGGCCTTGCCCTGGCACGCATTATAAACCACAAATCCATCTCTTCCATTAGGTAAAAGCTAGAACTGGAGTCAAGCTCAATCTATCTTTCAACTCAAAACCTTTTCACAAAGCCACCCAATCATACTTAACATCTTTTCACAACTGGGCCGGGCAATGCTTATCTCGAGAACCCCTCAAAACTTCCCGTAATACCCCTCGCTAAACCAAGGAAACTTCCTCGCACCTCCGACATTCTTGGTGGTTTCCAATTTCACCAACGGGCCTCTATTTCTGGGATCCACACTCACCCCCTCCGCTGGAAATTACATGACCAAGGAATGCCACCTCGTCGAGCCAAAACCGACACCCCGTCTCAACTCGCATATAACCTGCCTCCCCCCTTGTGGTCTCTGGTGAATACAATCCTCGTGCTCTCCGAATGTTCCTCCGAACCACCCGAATACACTAAGATATCATCACAAAAACTATGACGAACCTATCCTGCATACTACCGAAATACTCTGCTCATCAAACTACAAACGCCGAGCATTAGTCAAACCAAATGGCACTCACCTAAAAACTCATAATGCCCGTAGCGTGTCCCGCGACGTAGCCTAGGTACATCACTCTCCTCGAATCCTCAACTCGATGATACCCCGACCTCCCGCACTATCTTGGAGTATACTCTCGAGATCCTCGAGTTGATCAAAATAACTCAACAATTTAGGAGGGGGATATCATCATGATGGTAACTCCTACCAATTGCCTGTAATCCATACACAACCAAGAACTCCCATCTTCTTTTTCACTTAAGAGAATTGAGCTCCCCATGGGGATATGCTCTAGCCTAATAAATCCCTTTACTCAACAATTCGTTTAACCGAGCCTTAAGCTCCCTTAACTCGTAAGTGAGCCATCCTATGGGGCGAGGAATGGAAATGGGCTCACTCGAATCAAATCAATGGTGAACTCCACTTTCTCGGAGGTAAACCCGCAATATCATCCTAACACATCTGGAACTCTAACAACTGAATCTCATCCAATATAGCCTCCTCCCTTCCCCGGCCTCCACCCAATAAGCTGGGGATAACCCCGACATCCTTTACGCAACATTTTCTGTGCTGTCATGGCGAGATCATACAAGAAGATAACTCTCTACGTAATCCTCTGAACTTTACCTCCATTTTCCCTGGCCTGTTCAGCTTTACTTCCTTTTTATAACAATCTATCGTGGCTCTATGGCGAGATAGCCAATCCATGCCGAGAACCACATCAAAGTCCCTCATATCTAAAGCTACAAGATCTGCTGGGAACTCCTGTCCCTCAATCGAACTCTACTATCTCTCTCGACTACCTGGCCCGCGTAGCAATGGATCTCCACCGGAAGGGAAACTCTCATACGACTTCAATGGTCGGGTCTCTATCCGACACGATCTAAGAATGGCTCGATGCAAATGAATGCGTAGCTCCCCGGGTCTACTAAGGTATACGTGATCATGCTCAAGAATAGAAATAATACCCGTGACCACATCTGGGAGTCGCGTGACCGAGATTCCTCACCGGAAGTCACAAGATAGTACTCGCCCGAGTGCTGGCTCGTCTCGTATCCCTCGGGCACGGGGCTTGCCGCCCCACGGCCCCCTACCTGGGCGGCCGTGTTGTCCCTCCGCCCGGGAAGCCTCTCCCCGTCGACCGCGTGCTCATCTCTCGGTACCTGGGCAATTTAGACTGCCACCGATGTATCCGCACCAATCGCCCGAGGACACTCCCTAATAAAATGGCCTCGGGCCGCGTGGAAACACACCTCGCATCGGAATCTCCCGTACTCCCCCATGGTGTCGCCCCACACATATGACAAACGGAGGAATACTCTCGTGCCACTGCCAGCAACTCAAAGGGCCTCACGATCCCCTCTCGACTCAGAGATAGCTCCTCGACCCGTACTCTACTGTAACTCTCGCCCTTGTTCTTCTTCGCTATACCGTCCCGAGCTACTGACGTGCCCGTGCACTCCTTACTCTTACTTTCCTCGCCTACTCGACACGGGTCAGAAGTAGTTTGCTCAACTCTCGTAGCGGCCCAACTAAGTCCTCAAATCTATTCTCAAGGGACCATCGAGCAAATGCACTCTCGATCCTGTTGTAGTCCGATAAAAACCCTTGCATTTCGTGACTTCATCCGCCGAATGTATGGAACCAATCTAACTGGGCTCCGAGAACTTCTTCTCATACTGAGATCGACATGTTCTCTCTGCTCTAACTTGAAGAACTCCCCAATTTTGCATCCTTATGACTCGAGGAAAGAATATGTCGTAATTCTTGTTGGAATTGAATTTATGCTATTCCATCAGGGATGCAACTAACTCTCGACATCCCACGATCTTTAGCCACATCTTATGGCCCCGGAAAACAAGACCCTTTGCTCATCCGTCTGACCCATGCTCCATAAATCTTGTTTACTCGGTCTAACCTAACGGTACATACGGATCACCAGCTATGTCATATGGCTTGGCGCCCAGTTTTTGTACTCTCTCTATTGACCTCCCCGGTTCTTCCATGGCCTCTCTAGGTGGCGGTGGAGGTTGCGACTGCTGACGTGTCGCTATGGCTACTATCTGTGCAATCTGTGCCACTTGCTCTGCCGTAAACATTCCTGGCACTTGACTCCATACGGTGGCCCATGAGATGGTCAGCGACTTCTTCTTGGGGCTGAGTTCATAGATGCGGTGGTGGAACCTACTACGTGCTCCATCCACTGGTACTTCGGGACCTTTCGGACCTTTCTTTGGAACACTACTCCTCTGGGGACTGACCTCTCGTCCTCACTAGAATAGTCTTGTAATTTCCAAAAGCTATCAGCAATTTAATACTTTGGGATCACTTCATATGTATGTACTCTAAGTTTAAACATGCATGGTTGCCATAACCTATGTACGATACCCTGCGACACACCCCACCCCTACCGTGGCGGGTGCCATCCCTGCAATCGGCCATTACCTCTAACATTTAAATCCACTGTGAAGCGGCCGTATTGCTTGCTTAAACCTCCTATAAAATTTTCTTTTATTTATAACTTAGGATTTGGTAAAATCTTAGCAGCGGAAAAACTTGACATAGCGGCTACACATAGTCTAAATCAAATCTGTGTACATCGATTTACACTATATCGAAAATATAGCCTTGACATACCAACCTGATCCATAAAACTACTCACATGTACATACATATGTTCCATTACAAATTCAAAGTATGTTCTTACAAAATATAATTAATACACAGCACTTAAACTGATGTCAGGACCAATCCTATTGTGCTCCCGGCGTCTTGCGATACAGTAAGAAAATAGTTTTAAAAATGGAAACTAATAGGCTAGAAGCAGGCTCGGTGAGTGTATAACTTTTATAAAGGTTTTGCTTTTAGGAAAACATCTTAAAGTAGCAAAACTCTCTTTTACAATTATTTTCAAACCTTTCTTTGCTTTGCTTGCTTTAAAGTTTTCAAAACTTTTCTTGCTTGCTGCTATTTTGCTTTTCTTTAAGCTTGTAAAACTCTTATTTCTTGCTTGCCCAGTTTATAAAACTTATCATACTTTTTCTTTTCTTGCTTGCTTGCTTGTTTGAAAAGTCTTAAAACCTTTCCACGAGCCTTTGTTTTAAAGTTTCTCAAAACTTTTTTTGCTACCTTGCTTGCTTGCTCTTTGTAACATGGTTTTACACTTTGAAACCATTTGCTTGCTTGCTTGCTTGAAAAATGGTTTGAGTATTCAACCATTTGCTTAGTTCTTGCTTCAAAAATGGTTAACTTTCAAAACCATTTACTTACTTGCTGCTGCTTAATTGGTTTCTGATTCCAAAGCGTGCCCTTTTCAAAATGGTTTAATAAAACCATTTGCTTGCTTTATCATTACTTGCTTCTTGAAAATGGTTTTGCGTTCAAAACCATAAAATACCAGTGTAAACTATTTTGTAATAATAATAATAATAATACAGTATTTGGAAAAATGAGTTTAAACTAATTTCCTTTCTTTCTTGCTTAACTTGGCGCGTTCCGCACTTATCCCGCCTTTACTTTAACCTACAACTCAAACAGAATCTGACGACAAATTAATGCATAAGCAACGTACTTCAGACTTAGTCACACTCTTCATACTCTTTTAAAGTTGGAGTGCTAGGGTTCTATTCCAACTGGAATCACCCGGTCGAACTGCCCAGAAACTCAAGTTACGTTGAAACAAGCCCCGGGACTACTCTATGTCCAAAGCTGAGTCTGAGATTTTCTTGCACATGGCCCCACTTTGAGTGAATTTTTGGGCTACTTAGGATCAGAATTTGGCGATTCCTATTTCTTAATTTTTGTTCTCCTTGAAGTCTATTTTACGTAGCCACTTGAATCACTCAAATCGGATAAGAAATGAGGAAGTTATGGCTAAATCAAAACTGGTCGAAATGGAAAACCATAACATGTTCTACCGGTAGGACTTAACTACACAGTGGGAACTTGGCCAAAATGACAGAATCAAAAGTTCTCTTAGTGCAGAACTTCAGCTTTACAGTGAAGACACCCGAAATGCCCAGATTTTAATTGCTCTCCCACTTTTGATGCGAATTCACTCCATATAACATATAATTCATAATACCTCAAAAACCAACTTGGAATTTATCTAAAAACAACTCCTGACATGTGAATTGGTGTTTGGAACCTCAAAACCAAAACCTTAGTGAAAAATCCAAGAAGAACCTTACCTAAGGTCCACGATTCTTTTTAAACATCAAATATAATTTGATGATTCAAGTTTGTACATCAGTGGGTTTACTCACATAACCCCAACGATCAAAGAGCTTGTGTGACCTTTGCACAAAACCTAGATCAAAGGAGAACTAATCTCCATACCCAAGCCCTAGAAATCTAATACACTTGATTCTAAGACAAAGGCATACCTTAATCTTTGGACCTCTCTTCTTCCTTCTTCTTCCTTCTCTTCCTCTTGCTCTTGGCTCTCTTCCTCCTGATCGTGAACCACAGCTGGAGACCAAATGAGACATTTTGGTTTTAATTCTCCTTTTGTTAAATTAACTTATAAATTGCAAATAACCCTCATGCACTAATTATTTGCAATTGTAACTTATTAAATTTGTACTATGGCCCATCTCAAATTTAACACAATTTCCATATCCATTTGCTTAATGACCATTGTACCCTTGGTTTTAATACCACAATTTCCGGTTTACCAATTTATCATTTCATATTTTAGTCTCCAAAAAAATATTTCGAGTGTGACACTTGGTACTCTTATACACCTACGAGTGTGTCATGTACGTAGACTCTCTCGGGACGGGGTGTTCACGACTCCTCTACCATGTGGTGTCGCACAGCGCTCCTCCTGCAGTGGACATTCTTTGCTGATTGATGAGGTTTTCAATGGAGTCTTGCAGGTTGTCCCATTTTTGCTCAAAGTCATTTTTCAGCCCATCTAATTTCTTGTTAAAATTATCTTCCACGATCTGAGCAATTCTCACGATTGAATGGGCATTAATCCTTATTCTACGCTGAAGTCATCCCTTTATCCCAGGGTAAGATTCCAAATGGCTTGTTGGAATGGAGAGGATTGGCGTGGTAGGTAGGTGACTCTAGAGTTGAAAGGCATAATATGAGGGTTAAGGAGGTGCACATCTTGTGGAGTCCTAGGTTCCCATGAGGTCGTGTGATTCCCAGTATGGTTGTAGTACTACCGTATAGCCTTATGCTTGATCTGCGACCTTGTTTTTTTTTTTTCAATGAAAGCTAAAGAAAATGATAGTGAAATATGAAAGCAATTCACCAATACTTGTGATGAGGATCACAAGTGTTCCACAGCAAGTCAAATGCGCCCAGGCACCATCCCCCGACAACGGAGCCATTTTGATTCGTGCCACGATGGGTGATCACGGAATCAATATTTGTATCCTAAATTCCTCCTGCGCCGTGGTCGAGCTGCTGCAGTATGGAGTCTAGGGTCGAACACGGGGATGGGTTTTCTTTGCACAAATGATTCTGATGAAGGCCAAAATTGTGAATTTGGTTTGGATTTTAAGGCTTAGTAAAAACTGAGAGGTTGATGGTTTATAAGCGAAAATAAAATGAAGAAAAATAAGAAAAAGAACTCCTTGAAGCATTGGGCCACTGGGTTTAAGGTTCTAGGCTAACCGAGAGGTCCCCGGGTTAATTTCCTCGCGTTGGGGAGAATGACATATAGTCATCTCCCGAACCGGATCTTCATTTAACTTTAAAAACTAAACCCTAATAATTTTCCTTTTGATAGAAAGCATTTATTTAACATTTATGGTTCCTTCAGTGAAAACATGTCTCAAAAACCTACCTCGATAATAATAAGAATGACTAATTAGGCATCAGTGAATCTAGTGAAAGTATCCATTGAACCCAAAAAGCTTGCCAAATACACATTAAGGAGAGCATGATTAAGAGATTTTAACCTAAAAAGTTGAAATCCAACCCTTAACCTACCTCCAGTGGCTCGTAAAGAGCAACTAATGGATATCAGTGTATCTAATGCTAAGAATACCTTTGAACCTGCAAAAGCACCCAGTATTGGCAAAGAAAGGCCACATCAAAAAGCTTTAAACCTAGAGTTGGAAATTAGGGTCAAAATGTCCAAAGCACGCTGCGTGAAAAGCAGGGGGGAACCACCGGCGGCCTTGAGGATCCTACCTCGGCCTTTTCCTTGAGGAGGAAGGGGTTTTATTGCCTTTCGTCCTCGAAAGTTGTCATCCTTGGAGGGTGTTTGGCAACCAAGAAAGGGAGAGAAAAAGGAGAGAGAAGAGAGAAAATGAGGGCCAAAAACAGGGGCCCGTAACTGCTTTCTTCCAAAAATTAGAACTTAGGTCAATAGTGTTTTACAATGGCTTGCTAGCCTTGACATAAATACAAATAACCAAGCTAGAATAATTACGGTGGTGAAGCGAAAAACCAAACGAAGTCGTTTGGATAAAAAAAACAAAAGCAGGAAATTTCGCACACAGTGATTTCGCTATGGTAGCGAAAATTCGCTATGGTAGCGAAAATTCGCTATGGTAGCGAAAATTCGCTATCATAGCGAAAAATACAGGCATAGCGAAAGTGAAATTTTCCGCTATGCCGCGTTTTCTACTTATATTAAGCGAAAATTAATATCATGGCAATTGCTATCATAGCGAAATTATCATGCGTAGCGAATTTTAGCCTTGTTCTGCTCTTTGTTCCATTTAGCTGCTGCGACTCACTATTCCCAGCACTGCTGTTATTCTTCTGGCTTTTGATATTCTTCATTCAGGCTTGTTGAAATTGATAGAAAACCATATGAAATTGATAAATCAAACTGAGCTTTGGTTATGGATTAGTTTACACGATAATTTGGCTTCCAATTCATGCAAAAACTACAAAAGCGACCTCGGAATGCAATCGAAGTGCAATAGGGACAGAGAACATGTCAATTGGGTTAATTATAACAAATTCATTTTGGCCTTTCAAACCTATTAAAAATAGGGTTCAAAATAGCACTTTTTGGAGTGTCAACTAATGAGTGTAGGCCATTTCATGTAAATAATATGTGTTGGGAGATTTTGGGTGTAGAGAGACCGAGTATCATCCGAAAAGTTTTGTAAGGGTGTAAGAGACCCACGGTATTATTCGGAAAGTTCTATGGTGGGTGTAAGAGATCCGCGGTGTGATCCTAAAAGTTCTGTATGAGTGTAAGAGACCCGCGGCGTGAGCCGAAAAGTTCTGTTGCCCAAAGAAGACACACGGTCATGGTTATCACTTAGACTTTAAGTTGGGTGATAGGAGTTGGGATTGACTGAGTTAGTTGCCCATTGTAGCGCATTGGGTGCTTGTGGTAGATAAGGGCTCGGTTGTTAGTAATAATTATAGGCCTATTGTATGGACATGGTATTTTGACTATTTATGAGAATTTATTATTTTTATGATTTGCATGTTTGTATATATAATGTCCTTGAATAATATTATTAATTATTCTAAATGTCACTGTCCGGTTATTGTTATGGGAATAACAATGAATTAAGATTAGTGTAAAGTTTGATTGATATTCATGGGATGAATATGTGCTTATGAGATACAAATCAAATTTATATCTATTTATTGAGAACAAATATTAGACGGACCGTCTTAGAGATTAATACATGGATCAAAGTCATAGTTAATCTCTATTGTTGTCATTCAATCCTTGACTGAGATCGCTATAGTTCTAACATAAGAATATTTGTGTTTGATATAATCAAGCGTTGTCTTTAATCGGATGACTATAAAGGTTATACTTGAACATAATAAGAATTATGTAGTGAGATATGAGCGATTCGGTCAGATTTGTCCTCTTATTATAGAGATATCTCACAAGTCCCTCGACAATTGAGGCGAAATGCATGGCCGTGCTCAAATGAATTGATGGAGATAATGTCATTTGTTTAGTCGAATCTAATTGGGTTTGAGTAATCAAAGATAGAGCGATATAAAGGTTGACTTTGTCCCATGCCTTATATTACATCAAGATATCATGAAGACAAAGGATTATGTGTTAAGCTATATTAAGGTTGTCTCAGGTCTTGAGCTTTTCGTTTAACTTGGGTAGTCATAATGTCTTGCTAGAGGCCACTTATGACTTGTAGGATCAAAATGTGATTTAGAGGCTGCTGTAAATATTAATTGAACTATGGGTTGCACATTAAGAAGCAGAATATGTGATTATAGTTTTCACTCTCTGTAGTAATTTAAAATGATGAGATTATTTTAAAATTCCATAAATGTAATTAGTTGTTATTTAGAATTAAGATTTAATTTTGAAGGTTTAAATTCGTGATTTAGAATATAACAAATAATTAATTTATTTATATTTTCTTATTGGATAAAATAATACGCAAAGGAGTTTTGTTTTTTTGGATGTGAATTTAAATTGTTATTATTTAAAAGAGTTTTAAATATATAATAATATAAATTCGTTTCATATCGATAAGGATTTGAATTTAAATTATTATTATTAAAAATTTTAAATATATAATAATAAAAAATTAAATTTTGACTTAAACCATGAAAACATATATATATATATATGTGTGTGTGTGTGTGTGTGTGTGGTAGTGTGTGTGTGTGTGTGTGTGTTGAGACATATATATTTTGTAGTAGTTGTCTTTTACTCTGAAACGACCAGTGAGAGAAAGAAAAAAAGCCCTAATTTGTTTAAAAATGAACACGAATTAGCATTCCAACAAGGTCGTTCATTATTTGTTAAGTGTGTAGTTTACTTGTAAGGGTGGTGGCACCCGGAAGTGACCTTTGAAGGTGGAATTGACGCTGACTAGAGTGCAGTGACTACCGTCGACTCGCGGAATCTGAGTGGAGGTCGGGTTACTGACATACTTTCTAGAAAATCGGCGAGTCTCCTTTGTATAAGGGAGCTCCACTGAATCACAAATGCCCATAAGGCACGCATTTACATCCCAGACAGTCGATATAATCGAGGATAACAACATGGATAAACACGGCCTCTTGGGCCCGTAAAACCAATATCCATCAACCATATCAACCATGTCCCTTAGTTCTAGGGTTAGTAATGACTCAACCCCATACAGCATATATCAAAATAGAGATTCTAATACATATGGAAGGCTTCATCAAAGCCACGGCCTTCTTCAAAGCTTCGGCTCTGGATGAGCGTCACCTCCTGCAGCTCAGTGCACCGTAAAATAAGGGGATCCACGACGGGGGTGAGCTAAAAAGCTCCCGATAGGAGAATCGCCTAAAGTGGGCTACTCACCACTAAGTGCAGTGCAATGTTCCAATTTAAACACACATTCAAGCAAATGCATGATCCTACTTGAATGTCTACATGATAACTCGGATCCAGGAGTCCTCAGACTCCTCTCACTCGCTAGCCTTGTATGAGAATTATTATTTAATTAGTGGGCAACCCTCCGATGAATATATATCAATTGGGCCGCTCAGGCGGTGTTATATATTATTTGTTGTGGACTACCCTCAGATGAATAAATATCATTTGAAGTAGCTCAGACGGTTGATATATTATTTAATTTGAATTTGCCCTCCGTCATTTTATATTGTTAAAATGACCCTCGAACCTTTTCTCTAGACTCATCTCATGCTAATTCCTAAAATCCTAGGGCGTTCGATTGCATATGGAATGCATGTATGCCACTTCCAATCACAGTCTAATCACATGCAATTATATAACCTGAATATATTCACATAAATTAAATCCACCAACATGTTATGTAATTTTATCATTTCAAACACCAAATTAGCTCAATTGGGCTAATGTTCAAACAAAAGCAATTAGATTCGAATCGCCCAATCAAACAGATTTTCCCAAAATACGAATTTTGGGGTACCATTCTAAGACGGTAAAACCCTAGGGTTTTACGTTCGATTCTCAAATAATTCATCGGTTCATATAAACCCACTCTCATGGCCATTCGGTCTGAATCCATTCAACACATAATTTACACGAGAACACACAAATTCAGCATACATCAGCCATGAAGCGTACAATTTGCTCATTCGTTCTATCAAAATTTTTCTATTAATTCGATCCAGTGTTTGGGGCCAGATCAAACACCACTGTGGCCTCTGTCAAACTCGAGACATTTGAAAAGTACTAAAAATGGGAATAAAACCAAGTAGGGAGAAAATCCTACCTCAAGGAGTTTGAAGAAACTCACTAAAAGCAGGAGTCCATGCTTTGTTAAAAGTAGGTCGTTTTCCCTTCTCTTTGAAGTGTCATGCTTGGTCGGGATCGGTATGCAAACCTAGAGAAAGCTCTCTCTAAAACTCTCTCAACGAACAACCTACTGGACCAAAAATGAATTGCTTCTCACGTGGGTTTTTGGCTAAATGAAGAGGATGAAGTACTGTTGAGTATTTCGTCCTCTAGCCACTTAAAAATCAAACTCTAAAATGACATTTATATCCCTCTTTTACCAGAATTGATATTCGGCACTATTTCGGTCTTCCATTTTCATCATTTCTCTACTCATACCACTTATGGTACATGAGTACATGCTATTTGTGCCTTTCGTCCTTGCAGAAAATCGGTTCTGACTCGGAAAACCGCGCGATGACTCAGCGTGCCCCATTTATTGTCTCGACAAATTGCGAAATTTTACGTGCTAACTAGATTTCGCGAGACAATTCCAACGGTGCAATCCGTTTCGTCATCCGAGATCTAGAGAATTAATTACGGATTTTTAAACGTAATTAAAATTTTGTAATCAAAATTACGATTTTTGCCCTTATTCCAGAAATTGGAATTTCTCGGGTCTTACATTCTCCCCTCCTTAAAGGAATTTCGTCCGAGAATTCAAGGCAAATATAACACTCCATGCATATGCAATGTGTATAATGTACCATGCATGTAAGCTAGTTATTTAATTAACTAAAACAACTAAACCACGTCTATCTTCATCCTAAACGAGAAGGATAGATGACCCGCATCATGTCTCGCTCCCGCATTGAACTCCTCCACTCCATAGTGTCTCCACGCCGTACCTTCACTAGCCTCACGCGGTCTTGCATCGCAAAACGATCCATGACTATCAACAATGCGCCTTTAGTCCACTCTCGAGTCCCGTCTATGTCGGCCTCAGTCTGTCTCCGATCCATCACATGAAATTTGGATGCGGGTGTACTTTGAGCGCATGGAGTGAAACACCCTCATGGACACGTCTTCAGGCGTACTTCGCCGATCTGTAGCAGTGCCTACCTCTCAAGTATCTCGAAGGGTCCAATGAATCTCGGCGATAGCTTCCAAGCAGAACTGACCAGCTCCCTCTTAGGCATCCACCTTCAAGAGAAGACGGATCCCCAACCTCGAACTCTAAAGGTCGTAAGGCCGTGATGACCATAGCTCTCGGGTCATTCCGGAGCCTGAGAAGACAAGCCAGTTTGTCAAGCCTTCACCTTCTCGCAGGTGTCTCTAATCAAGCCGTAATTGATGGAGCTCTCTCCCACCTCGGTCCAATCTAACGGTGATCCACATGGCCTCCCATACGTCTCATACGTGCCATCTCGTATGTCGCCTGTAACTCGTTGTTGTGTTTAATTCCACTAAGGGAAAAAATGTTCCTCCACACTCTTATAATCTAGGACGATGCTCACAGATGTCCTCTTAATACCAGATAGTCCTCTCGTGACCGACCATTTGTCCGTGGTGGAACGTTGTACCTATCAAGCCAACCGTGTGCCCATAGCCTTTTGGAAACTCTTCCAAAAGTGCGCCGTAAACCTCGGGTCCCTATCCGACACTATAGATACTGGCACTCCATGTAGACGGACTATCTCACGAATGTATAACCGGCAGAATCTCTCCAAGGCGAAGGTCATCCGAGACGGGCTAGAAATGGTTTAATTTCTGAGTCGGTCCACTATCACCCATACACAAGGTCATGCTTCGACGCCCAAGTGAAATACAAACCACCGACGCGGCGCCTACTTCCACCCGCCACCTCCAATGGCTGAAGTAGCCCCGCCGGGCTTCTCGACACCACTTCTACCTCGCGACACGTGAGACATCGTCGAACAAAGTCCCCACGCGGTCTCTTCATCCCACCTTCCAATAATACCGGCACAAGATCCCGGTACATCTCGTACACCGGATACGGAAAATCGAGGAGCGTTGAAACTCGAGAATCTCCTCTCACCACTGACCGGGGAACCACCACCGCCCCTCATATCGGGCGACTACCATCTCGCGCGGAACGTCTCGTACCGTCACCTCGCGTATTTGACCAGACATTTCCCGCCCCCTCGGATGGACACTATCTTCAAGGCCCTGACACTGGGACTCAATCACTCTCGGCTTCAACAAAAAGACGGTGTAGCCACTAAACTCCCTAAAGTACCCCCCCGACCCGGCCACGTACTGTGAGCTCCAAACCAGCCGCACGCTCGGAAAGCATCTGGCTACTCCCCGAAGCCATACTAGCTAAAGCTCGTGACTTCCGACCGAGTGCATCAGCCACCACATTTGCCTTCCCCGGATGGCAGGTAATGCAAGGTAGTCATGTCCCTCAGGAACTCATCCATCTCAAGGTTGCTCACATGTTGAGGTCCGTCGCTGAAAAATACTTCGCACTTTTATGAGTCTGAGCACACCTTGAACTCCTCACCATAAAAGTAATGGCGCCAAATCTTCAAGGCGAAGACTACGGTGTTCAAGAACCCATGTCATGTGGGCACTCAGCCATGATTCTTCAACCCATCGAGAACCACAAGCTGGCTACCCTCCCAGATCGCATCAAACACATCCCAATCCAAACGAGGCATCAATAAATATTAATCGTGGTAATTCTGCCCCGTCCGAACTATCAAGATGGGAGCTGAAGTAAGTCTCCTCTTCAACTCCTGAATGCCTCCTCGCATCTCATCCCACTCAAACTTGACCTCCTTCCGGTCAAACTCAGCCATAGGTGTCGCTAACTGAGAAATCTTCTATGAACCTTCTGTAATACCTAGCCAATCCCAAGAAACTACGACTCAAGACTCCGACTTCGCCTTTCCTAACTTCATCACCGCCTCGACCTTCCGGGTCGACGGACTCCTCGGCGCCGACACCACGGTCCCGTAAATCTCAATTTCTGCAGCCGTAACCCAGACCTCACCTAACTTAGCGCACAGCCGATGGTCTTCAACAATTATAAACGATCCTCAAGTGATACTCATGTTCCCACTTTGACTGGGAGTAGATCAAGATGTCATCCACGAAGACTATTTATTAAACTGATTCTTAAATAGGGTCGAATAATTCTCTATGCATGAGGTCCATGAATGCGCTTAGCGATTTGTCAACCGAAAGGCATCACCGTAAACTATAGTGCCCATACTACCCTCCCAAACGCCGCCTTAGAATATTTGTATCCCTAACCTCGCCTGATGCGGTAACCAGTGGTCTATCTTTGAGTAGACCTGCGCTCCTCCTCAACCGATCAAATAATCATCAATCCTCGATAACGGGTATCGACTCTGATTGTAACGTTCAACTGTTGGTAATCAACTACGAAGGGTCTTGTCCTTCTTCGCAACGAACCTAGAGCTTCAAGGTGAAGTGTTCGGCTCCACGAACCTCATTCAATAGCTCCTGTGAATCGACTCGAAGTTCCTGCAACTCAACTGGTGCCATCCTATGCGGAGTCATAGAGATGGGTGAAGTACCCAGGTGTAACTCGATACCAAAGTCTACTACCCTATGTGGAGGTAGTCCAGTAACCCATCCGGAAACATCCACATATCGCGCACACTACCGGAGGTAACTAACTGGGTCTCTCCTCGCCCTCCGTGGTAAGGCTCGCAGCCACCCGCCAACCGGCCCCGACACTCCAGACTGTGATACTTTCGTGGCAAAATGCCATGCTTGTCTCCCTGAAATACCACACGAAAAATTTGGGTCCCGCGTGTAGGCGGTGAATCCTCCCGCCACAATCGATAATGACTCCAAGCCGTCGCCCATCCATCCCCAGGATGACATCGAACTCTGACATATCCATGATCCTCAGGTCCACTGTGAGTAGAGTCCCGAGATCTCCAGCTCGCAACCTCGACATATCATCCCTATTCTCCCCCCTTAACTCAGGGGAGAACTCACGCGACAAGCGCCTCTAAGGTCTCAACCTCTAAGCCCAACTTGATCACAACTGATGCAATGAATGAATGCGGCGCCGTAATCAAAATAACACTCTTGCCCATGTGCGAGATAGCAAAAACGGTGACTCAGATAGCTGGCTGATCTCGATGACCTCAGCTCATGTGTGACGTGTGCACACGTCCCGAACCCTCGAGGTCCCCCGCCCTCGTGGGCCCCGGGCCCCTCCCCGCCTCTTACTCTGCTTCGGCTCTCCTGCCTACTCAGAAATGGGTGCCCGTAGCCAAACCATGACTAGCCTATCCGGGCTCAGACCGCGCTGCGGAGGAACGCATCAGATCCTTCTCCGGTTCGGCATCGACCGGGACCGAGATGTCCCAAAACCCGATCTCTGCCTCCGGGCAATCCAACGATGTGGTCCAGCCGGGCCACAATGGAAGTACACCATCTCGTCCCGCTTCGACTAGCAACTCTCATATGTCCCGCCCGACCGGCAACTCATCCGTCTCGTCCGATGGTCGTGACTCGAGATCCTCGCGAACTAGAGGCTCTCCTGCCTCTTTCCCCGAACCGGGAGGAAGACCGACCGCCCTTCCTCTCACTAACACTAGCATCCCGAGTGTTCTGCACCCCATATCTCTATGGTCGTGGCCCCAACCATAGAATCCATGTCCCTCGTAGGCGAGTCCCATTGGTCCCAGCACGAATGGACAACCTCAGTCCATTCTCAAACCTCCTAACCTTGGCCATGTCTGTGGCCACGTAGTCATCTGCAAATCTGGCTAACTCCGTGAATCGAGCCACGTAGTTCATCACCGTCATCGTTCCCTGTTTCAGCTCTAGGAACTCCTGAGCTTTGGCATGTCTCGCAGTCTCTGGAAAATACTGCCATGAACGCCCCGAACTCGCCATGTCATAACCTCTAGGTTCTAGAAGTCTCCAACCCATCTCCACTCATACTCTGCCGCCTAGCTCGAACGGGCACAATGACTCGCCGCATCGAGGTGATCTCCATGGCCTAATACGCTCTATCCGCACGAACCAATGGTCTCGCCACCATCGGGCGTCTCCTCCCCAAGAAATGCCTGAGGGTGATGCGCTCCAATCTCGAGGTTACTAGGACCTCCCCGACCATCTACCACACTAGCTCGCGGCGAGCAGCGCCCGCAACACCACACCAACAAAAAGCCCGCTGGTCAAATACCGAGCGATCATAGCATCGGCAAAGTATTCGACCGCGCCACGTGACGCCCTCGCGCCCTCGAATTTACTAGTCATCTACACAATCAACATGGCAATTAATAAACAATACAAGATTCGCTGCATAAACATGTACCGGTGACACTAATCAAACACAATAACCGCCAGATAAATCAAGTTCTAAGCATTTATGAAAGCAATGTAAAGTACCCATTCACAATTTAAATCGTTGGATTCAATAAAATTTTATTTTTTGAAAATTTCATTTTTCGAAAATTTTATCAAATTTTATTTGATTTTTGCTTATTTTTAATTAATTTAATTAATATTATTATTATTATTATTATTTATTTTTTTTCGAAAAAAAAAATTTTCATTATGAATGAAGGTTCATAACTGGTCCGCACGGTGACTCCAAAACAAGACTGAGTCAAAACTAAGTCGAATCCATCGAAGTCACCAGATAGGCACCCAACTGCTAAACTGGGCACCTGTGGATCGCTCTTCTGTGTGTAGCGCGCACAAGGGCCGACAGGGCTCCCTCGTCCTGGCCAGGTCGCAGCCTAAAGCCGCTCCACTTCGCTTGCCGCTACGCGCTAAGCCATGGATCCCGACGCCTACCGTCAGACTACAAGACACTGGCCTGGCCACGCCGCTGGCCAGCCGCTCGCGCTGCTCGCCGCCAACGCCACTACCTTACCGCGCCCAAATGGCCAGACGGGCGCGCCGCCCACCGCACGAGCATCGCAGGGCCGGCCGTGTCGCAGCGCGCCCTCGGCCGCATAGGGCGGGACTGCGCCGCTTCGCCCGGGGCCCACAACTTCCACTACGCGATATCAACCCATCGCACTGCACGTTACGACAATAAATTTTTTTTTTCATTAATTCCAGCAGTATGAAAAACCACTAAAATCACTAAAAATCATTTTTTTTCCTCCCAATAAATTCATAAAAATTTATTCCTCAGATTTTCTTCAACTTAGAAAATTATTTTCTAATAGGCTAAATAAATTTATAAAATTTATTCTTTTCATTTTTTTTCCGCTTTTTGTACACGTATAACTCACATATTTTCTATTAACATTCATGTGCTAATCACCAAGCACATATCATTTCACTACCACCCGCAACATGGCAACACACCATTCACCAAACAACCAATTGATCACACATGTTACAACATCAATCATAGCATCACATGATCACAATCAAAACACATCCAGTGTTCTAATTTCTCTCTCGTGCCTTCCTACTCATACCTCACCTACATCATACCACACCGTGTGGTGATGGATAAATTCTAACCCGAGCTCCCTAGGTATTCGTATACCTAAGCTCTGATACCAAGCCGTGACGCCCCAAACCTGGGTCCGTGACTACCCATTAACTCGCTGGAATACGAGGAGTCGGTTACCCGACGCCACTTTTAGAAAATCTAAGGTAGTCCCTTTGTACAAGGAGCTCCACCCAAATACAATGCTTGCATAAAACCTGCATTTACCTGTCCCAAACAGTCCAATATAATCCTAAGGATAACAACATGGATAAAAACGGCCTCTTGGGCCCATAAAACAATATCCATCAACCATATCAACCATGTCCCATAGTTCTAAGAGTTAGTAAATGCTCTTATACAACATATATCGTATCGTAGAATTCTAATACATATAGAAAACCATCAAAGCCACACTGCCTTTCAAAACCTCGGCTCCTAGATGAGCCGTCCTCGCACGCTCCCGCACTCCGGTGAAATAAAGGGGATCCCACGACTCGGCGAGCTAAAGTCAAGAGGAGAATCGCCTTGGCTGGCTACCACCACCCAAGTGCAAGGTAAATGTTCCAATTTAAACACACATTCAAGCAAATGCATGATCCTACTTGAATGTCTACACATGATCTAACTCGCATCCCCGAGTGTCTCACCGACTCTCTCACACTCGCCTGCCTTCCTATGAGAATTATTATTTAATTAGTGGGCAACCCATGAATATATATCAATTGGGCCGCTCCGACGATTGATATATATTATTTTTTTGTGGACTACCCTCCGATGAATAAATATCAACTGGGCCGCTCCGACGGTTGATATATTATTTAGTTTGGACTGCCCTCCGATCATTTTGTATTATTAGACAACCCTCCGAACCTTTTTCTCTAGACTCATCTCATGCACTAATTCCTAAAATCCTAGGACGTTCCAGTGCATATGGAATGCATGTATGCCACTTCCACACAACTAATCACATGCAATTATATAACACAAATATATTCACATAAAATTTAAATCACACCAACATGTTATGTAATTTATCATTTCAAACACCAAAATTAGCTCACTTGGGCTAATGTTCAAACAAAAGCAATTCGATTCGAATCACTTAATCAAACACAGATTTTCCCAAAAATACAATTTTGGGGTACCATTCCTAGGAATAGTAAAACCCTAGGGTTTTCTGTTCCAGTTCTCAAATAATTCATCGGTTCATATATAAACCCGCATCTCATGGCCATTCCCGGTCTCAAATCCATTCAACACATAATTTACACCAAGAACACAATAACCATACCATTATCACGAAGCAAATACGACCCCATTCGTTTCCTCAAAATTTTTCTATTAATTGATCTCAATGTTCGGGACCGATCACACTTCAATGGCCTCTATCAACTCCTAACATTTGAAAAGTACTAAAATGGGAATAAAACCCAAGTGGGAGAAATCCTACCTCAAGGAGTTTGAAGAAACTCACTAAAACTCGGGAGTCCACGCGTAGCCCGCTCCCACAGATCGTTTTCCTTCACTCGGGTCCGCCAAATGGTCGGATCGTGAAAACCTAGAGAGAAGCGCTCTCTCTAAAACTCTCTACGAACAACCTTACTGGACCAAAAATGAATTGCTTCACGGGTTTTTACAAATGAAGAGGATGAAGTATCATGAGTATTTCCTCGCCCTTCAGCCACTTTAAAAATCAAACTCTAAAATGACATTTATATCCCTTTACCACTGAGATTCGCACTATTTCGCCTTCCATTTTCATCATTTCAATTATTCACTTATGGTACATGAGTACATGTTATCTCGTGGCTTTCGTCAGATCAAAATCGGGCCATCGGGCCTCCCGAACCGCGATGACTCGAAAACGCGGCCAACTTTGGATCAGACAAGAAATTGCGAAATTTTACGCAGGTTAACTAGATTTCAGCGAGATCTATCTCAACGGTGCAATCCGTTTGGCCATCCGGGAGATCTAGAGAATTAATTACGGATTTTTAAAATCGTAATTAAAATTTTGTAATCAAAATTACGATTTGCTCTTATTCCAAATTGGGAATTTCTGCTCCATAATTAATAAACCAAGATGCACTTTGAAGGCTCGACTTAATCGATCTACAAGAGGTAAGTTTCACATTCTTCCTTCGGTTTTTTATGAAACGCATGTGATCCTTGGTGGGTTAAGGATAAAAATTTTAAATTCCTACGTATTTATGTTCCAATCATATTGATATTCGCTTCAGAACTCCAACAAGGGTATCGTAGCCACTTGTGTTTTCATAAAAATCGATAATGCCATGTGATGTATATGATTCTGGCATGATTTGCGTTTTTGAATATATGTGATATTATGGTTTGTGCGAACGGCATAGTTAATAGGTTTTGTTATGTATTAATGATTAATCTGAACCTAAAAAGGATTCATTAATATGATTAAGAATCCGACGGGATATTGCCATTAAAGTGTTTAATAGCATGTTATATGATTTTGGCTTTGTCTTAATCAGATTAATACATGGACTGATCATATATCAATTCTGATTTATCAATGATTGTTTATGGTGGTGCGAAAATAAGCCCTATGTGTAATGAGATTACATAATATGCTGTTTTAATGTGATTTTGATGGTTTTCGGTTTATTCAAAAATTTATTGATGAGATCAATGAAAATTTAATTTTTCGAGACAAAAACTCTAATGTTTCTCGATGGAATTGCCGTAATGTACTTGACAGAGCACCTATGAATTTAATTGGTTTTAAATACACACCTATTATAATTTATTTTTAATGCAAATTGTTTATGCTATATGATAACATGATATATTTTGTATGTTGTGTTGCTTCACATGGTGCACAATATGGCCTTTTCACTCAACGTGGTTTTTGCAAGTTATTATTATTAAGCTTTTACAAGGGTTGTAATTATTAAATACGGGCTTGCATGCCGTTTTTATTTTATTGTAATTTCCATTTTACTATTAGTAGTATCATTTAATTGTTTTAATAAAACAAGAGACAATGCAAGCCATTTGAAGTCATGCAATCCAACCATGATGATGGAGGAGCCAGGTGTCTATGCACAAGTCATGGTCAAATCGACATCATGCAGCTGTTTATTACTACTCAGGAATGACCGTTTGATCTTCATACTTATGGAGATCAATCTAGATTAAGGCCATACTATGACACGTTTATTATATGCATGTATTAGATGTTGTGCATGATGTTACATGAGTATGTGATCGATGTATGATGAGACCTATTAATTGAAAATTAAATCAATCAAGATCCTCACATAAAAATTTAAAGTTAACATGCCATCCATATTAAACACTTTGTCAAACCTTTTATCACCTTAATGTGTTAAGTACTGGGGTAGAAGTACATTAGGTTACATTAGTGAGACAAGATGAGTAATGGTATGTTTAAAAATGGTTTAACTTTATTAGGTTATCAAAACGGTTTTGGGCCTAATGGCATTAGATGGGATTTAAACATGCCGGGACATATGATGTCAAAATCCCATAAATATCTAAGAGTTGCATGAGATGTAATTGGTAAGAGTTACCTATCTAAATAACTTAATTTTAAGTGTCATGCCAAAGCTGACTTAAAGTTGAGTAAAATATGGATCTTAGCTCACTAGATTAATATGATTATTCTTGAGGGTTGTTAATTTAGTGAGAATTTTTCATAATCAAAATACTTATCGAACTTTGCATTCATTGTAGATGGCCAACAATAACAACAAACAATTCTACTTCATGTCATCGATCGCTCCTGAGAAGGATAAACTTACTAGGACTAACTTCCTTGATTGGTTTCGAAATTTGAGAATTGTTCTCAAACAAGAAAGGAAGCTTTATGTCCTGGATGAACATCTCCCTGAAGAACCAGCTGATATTGCTCCTAAAGCTAAAAAGAATGCTTATGAGAAGCATCATAATGACTCTATTGATGTTGCATGCTTGATGCTAGCTACCATGAGTTCTGAACTTCAGAAGGATCTGGAAAATATGGAAGCTTATGATATGATCTTCAATCTTAAGGAAATGTTCCAGCAACAAGCAAGGCAAGAAAGGTATGAGACTACCAAGGCACTGCATTCTTGCAAGATGGCTGAGGGTGTTTTTATTTAGTGTCATGTTCTAAAATGAAAGGCTATATTGAGCACCTTGATAGGTTTGGATTTGCTGAGCCAAGAGTTGGCAACTGATTTGATCTTGAATTCACTTCCTGATAGTTATGGCCAGTTTGTCATGAACTATAACATGAATGAAATGGACAAATCTATCTCTGAGCTGCAAATGATGCTTAAAACCGCTGAGTAGAATATTAAATCCAAGCCCGGCCATGTTCTGATGGTTCAAAATGGAAAGGGCTTCAAGAACAAGAGCAAGGGCAAGGGTAATGTGACGCCCCAAACCCGGGGGTCCGTTGACTACCTGTCAACCCGCGAAATACAAGTGGAGGTCGGGTTACCCGACGCCACTTTTATAAAATCGGGCAGAGTCTCCTTTGTACAGGGAGCTCTACCCAAATACAAAACCTGCATATCCTGTCCCAAACAGTGCAATATAATCCAATATATCCAATCACATGAGTAATACAGCCACTTGGGCCCATAAACAATACTCAATATGCATACCAACTATGAATCCAACTATATATCCTATAGTTACAAGAGTTACAATATTTTCACTCTTAAACAATACATATATTAAACTTAAAGAGTTCTAATACATGTAAAACCAACAAAGCCACATTCCGGCTTTATTCTAGAACTAAGCCTCTAGGACGAGCCATCTCCTCGCACGCTCCCTGTACCTGTAAAAAGGGGGTCCCACGACGGGGTGAGCTAATGCTCAGTAGGAGAATCGCTCCTGCTGGCTACTCACCACCTGGCAATGCAATGTTCCACTTAAAACACACATTCAAGCAAATGCATGATCCTACTTGAATGTCTACATGACCAACTCGCATCCCGAGTCCTCACGCACTTCTCTCACACTCGCCTAAGCCTCGTATGAGAATTATTGTTTTGTTTGTTTGTGGACAACCCTCCGATGTGTATATATATATCAATTGGGCCGCTCCGACGATTGATATTTTAAATTTGGACTACCCTCCGATAATTAATGTTTTTAGACTACCCTCTAAACCATTTTCTCTAGACTCATCTCATGCACTAACTCCTATAGTCCTAGGATGTTCCAGTGCATATGGAATGTATGTATGCCATTTCCAATACAGTCTAATCACATGCAAATATATAAACATGAATAAATTCGCATAATTCAAATCACACAATCATGTTATGTAATTTTACAACGCATACATCAAAATTAGCTCACTTGGGCTAATGATCAAACAAGAGCAATTTAATTTAAATCACTCAACCAAACACATATTTTCACAAAATATATTTGTCGGTTTATTCTGTGAACAAGAAACCCTGGGTTTACTGCTCCAACACTCAACAAGTCATCGGTTCACTTTGTGAACTCGCATCTCACGGCCATTCCCGGCCTTTTCCAAACCAATCCATGAGATTTATCACAAAACGCAACATTCAACCACCAATCAGCCCGTGACAATCAATGGATCGTCCACGGGGTTTCCAAATTCTAACACCTTGGTTCCAAGATTGAACTGATCAAACGGCCCCTCACTACCATATTCAATAAACATTCGTAAACACTTAAAATGGGAATAAAACTCGCGAGAAACCTACCTTGGAGTTTGTCAAAACTACAACCCGCACCACAGCAGCTCCTCTCCGCAGAGCGCTTCTTCTCATTCCGTCCGCCGACCTGGGCCGGATTTGTTGCAAATCTAGAGAGAAGTCAGAGACCTTCTCTCTAAAACCACCATTTTCGATCTACTGGAAGTGTTCTCTTTTTCACGTTCTGTTTTGGCTTTAAGTGGGGAAGACAAGCAATTATTGTTAATTTAATTTTAGTGACTTAATTCAAATTCCATAATGACCGTTATGTCCCTCTTTCTCGCTTTTGATATTCGCATCGGTCATTGGCCCATTTCATCATTTCCTCTACTCATACCACTTACGACAATAATGAGTACGTGCTATATGCGACTTTCTTCGCTTTGAAAATCGCTTTACTAAGACTCCGAACTCGATGCCAAAACGCGGGTCAACTCCGACTATCTCGGGATTTTACGAAATTTTTCGTGCTAGCTAGATTTTGTGAGACGATTCCAACGATACAATCCGTTTCATCATCTGAGATCTAGAGAATAAATTATGGATTTTTGTCGAAATTACAATTCAGAATTCGAAATCACGATTGTCTCTTTTTCCAGAATGGAATTTCTGTCCATGTGCAAGGGCAAAGGGAAAGTCCAATGCTCAACCCAAACCCAAACCTGAACCCAAGGCAAATCCCCAAAGGAGGGTGTTTGTTTTTGCAATGAACCCGGTCATTGGAAAGAGAAACTCCGCAAGTCAGATGAGGATCTAAAGAAGAAGAAGACCGGTGAGACCGCCTCGTATTTATGTTATACAGATTAATTTTTCTCCTTCTAATTCCTGGGTATTAGATACTGAATGTGGATCTCACATTTGTACAAATGTGTAGGGGCTCAAAAGGAGTAGACAACTGAAGAAGGGCGAAGTTGATCTACGAGTAGGCAATGGAGCAAAAGTTGCTGCTTTCTGGGTCAGAGGGAAGTTATGAACTTACTTTTGCCCAAAGGATTTTGTTAGTTTTGACACTATATTATGTTCCTACAATGTGTAGGAATATTATTTAGTTTCTTGTTTGTAAGAATGATGGGTTTTCTTTTATTATTAAGAATAATAATTGTTCCATTTTTCATAAAGACATGTTCTATGCAAATGCCTATTTACAGGGATGGTCTTTATGTTAGTGAACCTTCAAAATCCAACAATTCTCATGTCTATAACATAACTACTAAGAAATTTAAGTCCAATGATTTAAATTCAACCTATCTGGCATTGTCGCTTTGGCCATATAAATGAGAACGTGATCTCAAAACTCCATCAAGTTGGACTTTGAATTCACGATTTGAATCATAAGGATACATGTGAATTTTGTCTATCAAAAGATGACAAAGGATCCTTTATCGATACGTTGAAAGGGCCAATGAATTATTGGATCTATACATACAGATGTATGTGGACCATTAAGTTCAGATGTTGGGGAGGAGGTTAGCAAGTACTTCATTACATTTATCGATGACTTTTACCGTATATGGTTATGTCTCGCTTGATGAGACATAAATCAAATCATTTGAAATGTTCAAATTTTCAAAATGAAGTACAAAACCAAATTGGCAAGACAATCAAGGCACTTCTGATTTGATCGAGGTGGCGAATATGGAGCCAAGAATTTGATGACCATTCGGAACTTGTGGAATCATTTCACAATTAACTTCCCCTCGAACACCACAATGAATGGTGGTCCGAGATGAGGAATCGAACTTATTAGATATGGTTCGATCACGATGAGTCCAACAAATCTTCCATTTAATTTTTGGGTTATGCACTTGAAACAGCTGCTCACACCAATCGAAGTTCCATCCAGTGTTGAAGATATCATATGAGATGTGGACTGGTAAAAGGCCCAAACTTTGTTCTTCTAAGGATTTGAAGGGGAGGCTATAAAACGTCGTTTCAAATGTTTGACTGTCATAAATGTTCTTGGGTATCCGCAAAGAGATTATGATACTTTTATAACCACAGATACTCAGCAAGTTGTCGCTGAATATGTTCTTTCGTAGTGGAATTATTTTTAAAGAACCCATAAGAGTAATGCATAATCCAGATAGTTCAAGAACATACATAACATTTAACTTCTGTGATATCATAATAACAAATGATTGTCACATCTCTATAGTATAAATTTACTTAGATCCTGATAGGTTGTTTATAGTTCAGAGATATATTCTTTGTGACGATAACCAAGATGGTTGTTAAGATTCAAAATGAACCCACGCCCTATCAAGAGGCTATGTTGATCTGTGATTCTAGGAAATGTTATAGCCATGGTTTAATTCCATCCATATGATAATCCATGTATGATCCTTGATCAATCTCACCCAGGCGGTACAAACATCATTAAAAAATGTAAGTTTTTAAAAGAAAATCTATGATGATATGGTATGATACTATGCTAGTTAGTTGCAAAGGTTTCAAACAAAACTACATATAGATCATAGATGAACTTTTCAATCAGAAGCTATGCTGGTCACTGTATCTATTGCCGCTGTTTGATGACATGATTGCGGGAGAGATCGCAAGATGTTAACTGCGTTTCTTGAATGAAACTACTGAGATGTGCATACGACACAACTGAGGGTCGGTACAACCGGCAATTCCCTCGGTAGGCGCGTGTTTCAAAGATCCACGGTCAAAGGTGCCTCTCTAATGGGGAATCATCGGGCTGATCCAGCAGCTTTGATCAATAAAAACGAAGATGAGCCGAAGCTGCAAGAAATAGTGGGCGCAATGAAGTTTTATCTAGTATGTTATTAGATATTTGGTCTGATTAGAACATCCCCATCTATGTGAATGCCAGCCTGTTAGGGAAGTAGCCAATGAAAAAGAATTAGGCTATCGCTTGAACCTAGTGGATAAGATCCATGAGGTTTGATTTGCTTAAGTCAGCAAGCTATATAGACAAAGACTGAAACCATCTATGTAAGATCTCAACAGAGAGGAAGCAAGATGAGTAAATTTCAATGATATGAGCATGTTGGTTGATCCATTGATCAAAAGTCTCTACCACAGCAAAGTGATGATCATTATGTTAGGTTCATAGGTATAGACATATTTGATATTAATGGTACTGTACGAGGCGGGAGATTTGTTAAAAACAAATATTTAGGTCAAGTCAGTGATTGGCTATGGTTTTGATCATTATAGAATCTGTTATTTTGATGATTTCAATGTTTATTGATATACCTGTCTTGAATTACATTATTATTTATTCTAAATGTCCTTTTGACCCAGTTAATGTTATTAATAATAATGAATGTTAGATTTAGTGAGAAGTTTTGATTGATAGTTCATGGATAAATATATGAGGATACAAATCAATTTATCTATTTACGAGAACGAAATGATTTGATGTATCCGCTCGAGATTATCATATGGTTCAAATCATATGGTTATCTCTAATAGTCAACATAACCCTCTAATCTAAACTGTTATAGTTCTCAACATATGAAGATTGTGTTTGATATAATCAAATTGTTTTAATAGAATGACTATATATTACATTTAACATAACAAGAATTATATAGAGAAGATGAATGTTAAGATAATTTATCCTTCTATTATACAGAGATTCCAACCCTCTATAATTGGAGATCTAGGAAATATTATCATATCAAACAACTATTATGACCATATCATTATTGAATTAACTAATTGTTTCTGTTAATCAAAGATAGAACTATATGTATGATCTGGTCTATGCTTTATATTCTTGGTCAAGACATCATTGAGATGTTGATTTGTATAAACAATAGCTGGTATTAAGGTCGTCTTTGATCATGAGTTATTTAACTGTGGCAACATAAATGTCTGTTAGAGGTCACTGCATGATCTGAGAGATCAATGTGATTTGAGGTCCACCGCCAATGTTGATTGGAACTTTATAACAATAACGATCATGTATTTCTATTGATAAGAAACATCCTTCAGGTATTTGCTTTTTTTTTTGATGTAATTTTAAATTCTTATTATTAGTTATTTCAATATGGTACAATATAAATTCGCTTCCTTAGTCCATGGAAGATGGAATTTAAATTGTTGTTATCAAAAGAGTTTTCAAATATATAATAAAAATTCTCGTTTGACTTAAAACCGTGTAAACCCTGAAGGCATTTCAGATAGACATATATGGAGGATAGATATATTTGTAGTAGTTGTTTTACTCAGAACTAAATGAGAGAAAGAAAAACCTGTTGGTTTCTGCTTGAGAAGACTTAACCATCTATATTCACAGATCTGTCACATTTGAGTTCGTGTGGATGATTTGTAGAGGGTGGTTTCATAAAGTGGGCACTTTAAAGATCCACAAAACCAAGATTTGATTTGAAGGGGTTGATTTAATCTGATCAGAGGTAAGTTTGCTACCTTCTTCTGCTTTTTAAGGAACATAGATCTGGTGTTAAGATAATAGGTCTTAAATTCTGTCGATTGTAAGTTCTAATCAGATTGATACAGTTGTAATCTAATGATTTGCAGGTGTTATTAATATCAGTGATGAAGACATATTTGTATAGTATGTGAGAGTCAAGGAAAGACCTGTGATATGAGTGGTAGAAAGATTTGGTTCATATATATATATCCATGCATTATTTTATCAGATGTTGTTATTTGTACCAATGAATGTGCACTAGGTGGTGAGCAGCCTCAGATTATTTCATTGGGATATACTCAATCTATTGTGGATCCCCTTCAGTGCACTGACATATGTTATCATCGCCTTTAGAGGTCTGCAGATTTCCTTTCAATCAGATCATCCATTTTCTCTCTTAATGTTTTCCTTTATTAACCATTCCATCGGTTTCAAAGATAAATTCTCTCCATTTCAAGTCCATGTGGGTTTGTTCACTTCATCTTATTCATTTTATTTCCTTTGATGATGATTTGATCTGATATTTCTATGATTGATGACCATTTCCAATACATGTTATCGTATCTTTCTTTGCGCTGCTAACATCTTTTGAGAAATATGTGGTATCCCCTGAACTGTTACAGTTATCCACACCTCATTTAAAACGGAATCCTCATCAATTTAACCATCAATTGACGCAGAATAAATTCTCGGTAGAGCACCTCAATGAAAAGTCCGCTTTCGCTGATCCGACTCAGAAAATTCTTCGATTGCACTAAATGTTTGATTTGGTCTCAGAAACTGATTCTTCTGCCCAAACAAAATGATTTATACTTACATCGATCAATATTTAGAAGCAATTTTGTCAATAAAATTCCTTTGAACTGGATAACAATTGAATTAAATATGATTAATCATGTTGTTTACAGCACTGACAAAACCAAAGTTTATAAGAAAAGATGTTTGTTTCACATCAAACCTTCCAAGTTTTGTGTTTGAGGTGAATTGATGCTGTCTTAAAGGGCTCTGCTTTTTATTTATGTATCAGAGTTAGTCCTCATGATCTCAACTGGGAAACTTGTTTACTTCATCATGGTGATAATGAGTGATTTGAATAGCATATCCGTTCACATCCGTCACAGTATCTTGCATTCTACAATGTATATTAGATAATTGATTTCTTGGTGATCAGGTTAAAGTTCATCATACCTTTATCTTGCTTTAGTTTGTTATTGAAGAATATGCCTGGTCAATATGAATTATGATTTAATTTGTCACTGGGATACGTCATTATGACAATATGGTGTTTGGTTATTTACTAATTACTGGTAAGAAGAATATTGAATGACTTAATACCTCAAAACACATATTTTGGCTTTGACTGATATTAATTGGCAGAGTTTATCACCCTTCTTTAATCAGGTCACTGTTTGTGAAAACAACAACAACACTCTGGCTGATCCCAGCTTACTGCTGTCATGATAACGTTAATCACAAGCCATCCCATGTGTTAGTTTGCTTCAGCTACTGTTAAGGTGTCAACTGATGAGCATTGTCACCCAGGCCTAAAAGATCCGATATTGTTATTTTCTAAGCTCTGAAGTTCTGACTATCGATTACTACACCAAATTAGCTATGAGATCTCTTAAGATTATCTTGATATTTCAAAATAACATATATTATTTGATTTAATCTATAATCCATGATATTAGTCAATATTAGTTGAAGAACGCAAATTAGCAGCAATTTATTTGGATTTATCAACATGATTTGTTTTTGCACAATGATGTCTTCATTGAGATTTATACAAAATTTTGCAAACACTGAAAAAACGATATGATATCTATAGGATATTTGAACAAGAGTTAGAGGAAAAATTATCTTACTAAGATCAAAAGGAAAATTATTTTTGGCAAATGAACATATATGAATACATCTTTCCATTTTTAAGATCACCCATAGTTTATGAGAGCTCGTCTTGGTCTTTAAATGACTTGCTATAAATGATAAGATGATTTGACACCATTTAGATCATATACATTATTCTTTATCAATGAAAAATGACATCTTGTGATTTATGCCCAATAGAAAAAATTGACTTGGAAATCATTTTACACCGCTCACAAAACCATTAGTATATGATTCAGATGCCAGAAGTTCATATACCTTGATCAGAGTTCTACGCTGAGTATTTGATAGTAACCAAATCATTCAGATAATCAAGGATCTTGCAAGGAATATTCAAAATCAATGAACTTTAAACTCACTAATAATGATAATATATCCAAATTTGTATTTAGACCTAATGTTCAATAATGAGATGTAAAAAGAATGTCCTTTGTATGAGGTTTGAGCCATATTGCTTTTATGATCACTCCTGCAAGATAAAAGTATAATATCAACACGGACTTGATATCAAAAGGAAGTAAGTGTATTACATTATTGTACTTAAGGTCAGTGTGATCGTATATGGAAAGTTTATTTCATAAGATCTTCCTTACTATTTCTTTTTAGATTTTTTTGATGGAGATCTTTACCTTTTCGCTGAGATGAAACCTCAAGAGTCAGATTGACTCACTGCCTTTAGAACAAAATAAATGGCATTTGTATGCCGCAGCTAAATTATACTTTATATAGACAAAAATTATTTACATACCTTTGTTAAAAATAATAGATAAACAAAGAGGAGCAACTTGAAAGTCTAATCTTAGATAAATATAAGATCATAAAGGATTAAATGTATATATGTGTTTTTAAAAGCAAATATTTATTAAGACTGAGAATCATCGATAATGAATATGATTTAATAATTATTTAAAGTAAATATTAAAGAAATTATCCAAGATAATATCACATTTATATATAAATTAATAGGTAAAAGTATTATATAGTTTCAAAAAAGAATATAATGAAAATAGTAATAATAAATATTTTCTGAAAAGATTTAGTTCTTGATTAAGACATAAAAACAACAAATTATTAAAATAAGATCCAAAAGATCCTGTAGAAAGTTCTCAATTTCCTGAACTACAAAATCAATCTTTATTATAAAATTGTAATTTGGTTAAAATCCATCAATTATCTAGATCTGATGATGAAACCAGATTTGTTCGTTAACTGATCAAATCAGTGTTAAAATTTAAATTTCAAATCTATGCTGAGTCACGATGCTGAGGCATCATGTTTCAAAAAATGAAAATTGAGATTTCTGATGTTAATAAAGATAGAAACATATCACAAAAGCCATAAATGGTATGATAGAGAAATGATGAGCTGGACGGCTTTGTGATATCAATACCGTCCCAAAGAGACATAAACTTATTTAGAAAAATCTTTAAGTCACTTAAATACAAACAGTTTACACGTTTTCTTCATTAAAACTAAAGAGAAAACGAGAAAAGATTTGAGAACCAAAGAGCGCCAGAGTGTTTTGCAGAGAGAATATTCTCTCTCAGAGTCATGCTGATTCAAACGTCATGCCTTCGTAAAAGAGGAGATCCTCTGCGCTTTGAGAGGTTTCGCGCGGGTACTTTGATTTTTATGAGTTTCTTCAAACTCTTGAGGCAGGGCTTCTTCCCACTGGTTTCACTTATTGGCGGTCACAATGCTTCGGTTTGCTTGAGGCCTTGAATGGCCGTTTGATCGGTTCCAAAGCTTGGAACCGAGATGTTGGATTTTGAAACCCATGTGGACAGTCCGTGACTGTCCACGGGCTGATGTGGATTCCTAGTTTGTGCATTTGTGTGAAAAATGTGTGCTTTGATGTGTATGAGGCCTTAATCTACGAAATACGGGTTCAAAAAAGTGAACCGATGAAATGTGATTTTTTCTCGAGAATAGTAACTCGAGGGTTTCCATCTCTAAACAAAGAGCTTTCAAAATATATTTTGTGAAAATATGTGTTTGGTCGAGTGATTTAAATTAAACACTATGTTCGACAAGTAGCCCAAGTGAGCTAATTTTGATGTATGAGTTGTAAAATTACATACATGGTCAGTGATTTGAATTATGCGAGTATATTCATGTTTATATATTTGCATGTGATTAAAGTGTATTGGAACTGGCATACATGCATTCCATATGCACTGGAACACCCTAGGATTATAGGAGTGAGTGCATGAGATGAGTCTAGAGAAAAAGGTTCGGAGGGTTGTCTAAAAATATTAAGTGATCGGAGGGTAGTCCATACTTAAAATATCAATCGTCGAAGATGGCCCAATTGATATATATATCTAGGGTAGTCCATATTATAAAATATCAATCGTCGAAGACGACCCACTGATATATCTCGGAGGGCATCCACTAAATATACATCTATATAGTGTTAATTACTTAGATCGGAGGTAGACTACAAATATAAAACAAATAACTTTGTTGAAATAATAATCTCACTGCGGTCGAAGAAAAGTGGATGAGAGAGTTAGCAGGAGGACCTTTGATCCAGTTGGCCATGCAGACATTCCAGGATCATGCATTTGCTTGAATGTGTGTTTAATTTCGTGGGAACATTGCAATCGCACTTAGGTGGTGAGTAAATTAATTCTGCATGCATTCTCCCAATGAAAGCATTATCTCACCCCCGTCGCTGACCCCCTTTTTGTGTACAAGGAGCGCGCGAGGGACTGGTTCATCTCTAGAGGCTGGATTAGAAGAAAGCCGGGTGTGGCTTTGATGTTGCTGGCATGTATTAGAATTCGAGTATTTTAATATATGTCAGGAGCAAGAGTAAATATTTCAACTCTGTAACTATTGGATAGTAGTTGATTCATAGTTGGTATATTTTTATGAGTACTGTTCATGGACCCAAGTGGTTGTTTTACTTATGTGATTGGATATATTGGAATATATTGCACTGCTTGGGGATGTGATATGGTTTTGTATTTGCAGAGCCCCCATACAAAGGAGACTCTCGCCTATTTTCTAAAGTGGCGTCTGCAACCCGACTTCCACTTTGTATTCCGCGTTGACGGGTAGTCAACGAACCCCGAGTTTTGGGCCACAGTTTGGTATCGTGAGCTTAGGTATACGAATACTCTGGAGTCTGTTGGGTATCCATCACCACTAGGTGGTTCGATGTTGAGTTTAGGTATGGGATTACCTAGGAAAATCACGGGTTAACACTAGGACACTACATGCACGTGTTTTGTGTGTTTTGTGTGTTTTGTGTGATTTGATGAATTATTGTGTGAATGGTATGCTTACCATGTTGTGCATGAGACGATTATGTGCTTGGTGATTAGCACATGAATGTAGAAAATATTTAGAAAATATTGAAAGTGGTACAAGGTACAAACTGAAATGTAAGAAGAAAATAAATTTTTAATAAATTTATTAAGGAATTGAAGAAAATAGAAGAAAATAAATTTCATAAATTTATTTGAGGAGAAAATTTTTCAGTGAAAAACTGGAAAAAGGAAAATAAATTTTATAAATTTATCGGTTATGAGGGGAAGAAAATAATTTTCTAAGGTTTTATATGGTGTAAAACTGAAGAAAATAAATTTTTGTAAATTTATTTGAGTGTTAAAGAAAATGGAAAAAAAAAAAAAATGATTTTTAGTGATTTTAGTGATTTTTTTTCCATTGCTGGAAATAATGGAAAATATATAAATATATATTTATAATGAAAAAAAAAATCAGTGCATAACCGTTTTTGGGCTACTGCCCAAATTATATTGTGTGAAGAAAATTTTTTCAGACAGGTCGATCAGACATGC
Source organism: Tetrastigma voinierianum (assembly GCA_016808115.1). Classification (NCBI taxonomy): domain Eukaryota; kingdom Viridiplantae; phylum Streptophyta; class Magnoliopsida; order Vitales; family Vitaceae; genus Tetrastigma; species Tetrastigma voinierianum. The sequence goes on from JAEQBH010003092.1 coordinate 125,538, forward strand.
ACCTTAGGAAGCTTGGAAGGGCTGGAAATTGTGGCCAGGAGAGGTGAGGAATTGTATTGCAATACAGTTTATCAGATTGCACTGGGAGTGCAGTTGGCAAGAATTGTATCAGAGCGCAAAAGGCTGGCGCCAGGGAGGATTGTGTCGCAATACAGCTTCATTGTAGCCAGACTAAGACAGGCGTTGTCAGACGCATCAAGGCCAATCAGAGCAATGACACCAAGCGCCAAGCAGGCGCTGGCTGCTACGCAGGCGCGGGCCGGGCGCGCAGCGGTGCAGGGCGCGGCGAGCACGTGGGCAAAGGCAATGGGCATGCGAAGAGTCACGAGCAAAGAAGCGCTGAGCGCTGCTAATGATGGCTTACCGACGCGCGCGCGCGCGCAGCGGCGCAGCGCATGCAAGCTGCGCGGGCGCCCGGGCGCGTTGGCTGGTCACCAAGTCGTGCACCGTGCACCCGGCCCGCTTTGACTCTGGGCCACTCGCTTGACTCGGCATTTCCTCGAAGTCACTAAATGAACACTGTTCATTGTAAAATAAATTTTGAAAATAAAATATTTCAAATTTAATTAAAATAAAATAAAATAAAATAAATTTTGATAAAATTTTCGAAAAATAAAATTTTCAAAAATAAAATTTTTGAAAATAAAATTTCATTGAAAACAATATTTTAAATGCAAAATTCACTGCATATACACTGAGTTATGTGTATGATTAGTGTCTCGGGACTGTGTTTATGCCTTAGAGATAATCAGATTGTATTAACTGGCCATTGGAAATTGTGATTGCGCCGATTGTTAAGGTAGGGAAATTATGGTGCATGGTGTAATGCGAGTAGGAAGGGTGAATGCTAAGGTTATGAAATCCAGACCTTAGGGATTTGGATACCGAAATGAACAAGAGAACTTATAAATAAATCGAGTGGTTGGAATTTAGCACCACTTGTGAAATGAACGGGTCAGGCTTGATGGTTGTAAGTCTATTAGTACTGCATCTGCATTACTAGTTAGACTAAAATGAAAATTAAAATGACTCTCATACATTGAACCCCGTATAGATGTTAGTCGAGTACGAGGACGTGAGAGGGCGCCCACTTAGTAATCGGGTCGTGCACCACCAAAGGTTTGATCAACGCATTGGGTCGAGGTCGTAGGGTATTGAGAAGGGTGCTAAGTAGCACGCTAAGAACCGTAGACAGGAAGATCCTAGTAACCTTCAAAGGTTTGTATGATCATCCTCCGGGAAGACCACAGAGGGAGGATCCACAGACGTGCACTACGGGTTTATGCAGATCGAGAAGATGTTAGAGGCCATGGATATTACCTCTGACACGACTAGGATTAGACTAGCTGCGTTCTAGCTAGAGAATGAGGCCCAAATATGGTGGAAATGGGCAAGGACCTCTAGAGACCTTAGAGGAGCCGTTGTACGTGAGTCTCCCCTAGGATCAGGTGAGAATAAGAATGATAGGTCGAGGTTATGAAAGTTAGAGATCTCAGACTCTACTCACAAAGGACTCCGGGAGGATCATGGACACGCCAAAGTTCGATGTCATCCTAGGGATGGACCGCTTGATAGCTTGCATGCGGATCGTTATCGACAGAGCAGAAAAGGGTTACCGCCATAATGCCAGGACGGTACTTTGTGATGGTATTTCCTCGTGGGACAAGTATGACATTTTGCCCCGCATGCGATACGAGTCCGTCAGACGCTAAGGTCAAGCAATAGCCTACCCTAGCGGGCGAGGAGAGGCTGTGACTTAGACTCCACTGAGTAGCGTTTGCAAGTATGGATGTTTTCTCCGATGAGCTTTCACCGGGATTGCTCCGCATAGGGATGTAGACTTCGCATCGAAGCCACACTCCTCGGTAATTCACCCATCTCTATTACTCCGCATGTGATGGCACCCGCCTGAGTCAGAACTCGTGAGTCCGGGGCTAAGGAGCTATTGGACAAGGGTTATGATCAAGAATCGGTACCCATTACCGAGGATTGATGATTTATTTGATCAAGAGAGGGAGGCAGTCTACCCAAGATGCACCTTCTCGCGACCGGTTACCATCACCGAGGGTTGGGAGACAGATATCCCTAAGACAACGCTAGACGCTACATGGGCACTTTGAAGCCAGGCATGCTCTCGTTAATGTGAATGCGCAGCGTATTCATGGATCTCATGCATTGGATATTCCAACTCTATCTAGATCAGTTTGTCGTAGTCTTCAGGGATGACATTTTGATCTACCACGAGGAGCATGAGTATCACTGAGGATCGTTTACAGCTGCCGAGACCATCAACTATACGCTGCCCGCAAGTGAGAGTTTCGGCCATCGAGGTGATTTTAGACACGTGGTGTCGCATCAAGAGGCCGGGCCGACTCAGAGAAGGTTGAGGCATTGATGAGTTGGGAGAGACCGAATGTCACCCATATGTAGTTTTCGGGATTGGCCGGGTATTACGAGAGACACGAGAATGAAGCCAGTTGTCCATTCGACAAGATCGTAGGATTTTGCCTACGATATGGACTCCAATGGCTGGGACGGCCCCGACCATAGAGAGAGAGAGATTGAGATACTACTCTGGAACACTCGGGATACGGTGTTGGTAGCAAGAGGGTGATCAGCTTTTCTAGTTCGAGGAAGAGTATGTAAGACTCCCTGCTTTACACTAGTTTCGTAGACTGGGGGCCGATCGAGCATGAGTGACTCGGGATTGCCCCAGAGAGACAGTGGATCCCAAGACTTTGGGGACAATGCAGTCCCAAGAATGGGAGACGTGAGAGTATACACAATTCATTCCTCCACACCCTAGTGAGGGTTAGAGGAACCAGTTTCAGTTCGGTGTGCTATACAAGCACTTCCAGCAAGACAAATAGGCTAGAGGGGCCAAAGTGTGGGTCGAAGTCAGGGACAAATCAGAGTTGCACAACAGAAGCGTAGTGGACCTTAGGGTGGTAGACATATTGGTTGTTGATGTCAGGCTTGAAATGGATGAGTTGACAACCATCGGGTTGTCAGTAATTGAGACCTAGGGTCAAGGTCACACCCGATACCTACTGGATTTAGGCCAGAGGTTAAGGCCTTTAGAGAAGCCAATGATAAATGTTCTCCCGGATGTAGGGTGAGAGTTGGACTCGATAGGTCGAGATTATGAGTGTGAGACTTCTGATTCGCTTCATGGTGGACCCGGATGTGGTGTCACAAAGATGGCATTATTAGCGCTCGTGTGCACGTGTAACATCGCTGCCGAGCCTGGTGTGAGGCACGATATGGTCATTCACCACTGGGTGAGTGTGGGTTGAGTTTGTCTTTAGGACTACCCACGAAGACTCATAGTCTGGACCCAAGAAATGAAGAATAATTAAAGTGTGTTGGGCAAAGAGAAAAAAAAAGTTGTCGTTAATCCCCTAAGCTGAGAAGCCTGGAGTTATGGGTGAAGGAGACCCGCGGTAGTATCCCTGTGTGGGTGTAAGAGACCCGTGGAGATATCCGAAATTCGTGGTGAACGAAAGAGGCCCTCGCGTAAGCCGAAGAGTTATGTTGCCCGAGATGAAAACACACGACATGGTTACCAGCAGACTTAGACAGTGATAGGAGTCGGGGTGACTCGAGGTTTGGATACCTTTTGAAATTGTATCAAGTGCTGTCGAGCCGATGGCGGCTCTAAGATACGGATGTCATTCACTTACACGGATCAGTTGACGGTCCATTGGATTGTTAGTGATTGTGACCTTGAGAGGTTAGCGTTTACACACCAAGCAAGGGCTGTGTAGGGTTACGGTTGTATGGATTATATACAGTGTTAGAGGACATGTCAAGAGCATGACATCCCGGATCATAAGGGTAGAGGATTAATCGCTCTAAGGGAATTCGCCTATAACAACAGTTAATCGCTTAGTATACTTAATGGCACCATATGAGGCATTGTGTGGGAGTCCATGTAGATCATTAAGAGCGGAACTTGGTGATGGAGAACCCATCAATCGGTCCTCGATTCGATTAGAGACACCTATGAGAAGCGAGCTTGATACGATAATAGTTTTCACGGCCGTAGCCTAAGCAGAAGAGCTATGTCGATACCGCACGACCCCAGAGTTCCAGGTCAGATTCACGCCTTTCTAAAGGTGATACCTAAGAGGAGTGGTCAAAGTTCAAGAAGCTGCGGGAAGCTATGGCCGAGGGTTTATTGGACCTTTTCGAGATACTCTCGAGAGGATAGTACCGCTATGCATCAAGTCATACCGTCAAAGATGTTAGGTGTCCATTTAGGTGTTTCACGCTCCATGCTCCGAAATATACTCCGCATCCATCTCATGCGGTGGATCGGGGGATGATCGAAAGCGACACGATAACTTCGGGAGAGGGATCAGTAGCATTGTTGATAGTAGTGATCAGGTTAAACCGTGAGGCTAGTGTTGGTGCTATGGCGTACTGTTACTGGGAGTGGAGGAGTCAACGTATGCGAGGACACACATGTCACCTATCCCTTCTTGTTTAGGATGAAGGTAATGTAGTTTAGTCGCTTAAGATTTAAAATGACTGCATGCATGGTAGAGTGCACGTTGCATATGCATGTGTTTGATAATGATCGCCCTGAATTTCGGACTAAATTCTTATAAGGAGGAGAATGTAAGACCAGGTACTAATTCTTGAAATCGGCAAAATCGCAATTGATTACAAAATTGTAATTTCGTTAAAAACCGTAATTGTTCTTCGTGATTCTACGACTAAACGATTTCAATCACGCTGGAATCGCCCCGTGAAACTAATAGAACAATTTAGTAATCTGCAGACGTTTGCCCCAAGACGTCAGGCACGCTTTGGGTGTCTTAAAACAATTTTCAATGCGACGAAAGTCACATATAACATGTACTCATGTGCCATAAGTGGTATGAGTAGAGAAATGATGAAAATGGACGGCCGAGATAGTGCCGAATATCAAATCTGGGAAAAGAGGGACATAAACGTCATTTTAGAAAAGTTTTTAAGTCACTAAATGACAAAATTGTCAATAGTGCTTCTTTCTCCCTTCATTAAACCAAGAAAACGAGAACCAGATTTTGAGATCCAGTAGCTTTCGTTTGAGAGGTTTTTAGAGAGAGAGAACACTTCTCTCTAGATTTGTACGCGATCCAACCATCGACAGTCTTCAGGGCAAGAGGGAGAACTGCTCTACGCGGAGAAGGCTTCGCGTAGGTACCAGATTTAGGGAGTTTCTTCAAACTCTTGAGGTAGGGGTTTCTCCTACTTGGCTATTTTACGCTTTATTAAGTGTTCTACAATGCTTTGCCTGCTCAGCCTGAATGTGTTGTCGATCGGCCAAAAGCTTAAACCCAGATGTTGGATTTTGAAACCCATGTGGATAGTCCAGATCCACTGGCTGATGGGTTCCTATTTTGTGCATTTGGGGAATTGTGCTTTGATGTAAGTGAGCCTAACTGAGAAATACGGGTTCACAAAGTGAACCGATGAAATGTGATTTTTCGAGAATAGTAACTGAGGGTTTCACTATTCCCGAAACAGTGTTTTCAAAATATATTTTTGTGAAAATATGTGTTTGGTCAAGTGATTTAAATTAAATTACTCGTGTTTGATCGTTAGCCCAAGTGAGCTAATTTTGATGTATGAGTTGTAAAATTACATAACATGGTTGTGTGATTTGAATTATGCGAGTATATTCATGTTTATATATTTGCATGTGATTAGAGTGTATTGGAACTGGCATACATGCATTCCATATGCACTGGAACACCCTAAGATTATAGGAGTGAGTGCATGAGATGAGTCTAGAGAAAAAGGTTCGGAGGGTTGTCTAAAAATATTAAGTGACTCCAGGTAGTCCATACTTAAAATATCAATCGTCGGAGACGGCCCAATTGATATATATATATATATATATATATATATATATATCGGAGGGTAGTCCACATATAAAAATATCAATCGTCGGAGACGGCCCAATTGATATATCTCGGAGGGTAGTCCACTAAATATAATATCTTATATTACCCACTACTTAGATCGGGAGGGGTAGACCACAAATATGTAAACAAATAACTTTGTTGAAACAATAATTCTATACAGGCTTAGGCGAAGTGAGAGAGCCTGAGACTCTCGATCTGAGTTGGTCATGTAGACATCATTCAAGTAGGATCATGCATTTGCTTGAATGTGTGTTTAATTAAACATTGCACTCGCACTTAGGTGGTGAGTAGCCCACTAGGCGCATTCTCCCACGAGCATTAGCTCACCCCGCTGCTATGGGACCCTCAAGGTGTACAAGGAGCATGTGAGGGGACGAATTGCCCCAGAGGTCGGATTAGAAGAAAGTTTCTGGTGTGGTTTTGATGATGTTTTGGCATGTATTAGAATTCGAGTATTTTAATATATGTTGTATAAGAGTAAATATTTGAACTCTTAGAACTATTGGATATAGTTGGATTCATAGTTGGTATATTTTTATGAGTACTGTTCATGGGCCCAAGTGGTAGTTTTACTCATGTGATTGGATATATTAGAATATATTGCAATCGGTTTCTCAGACAAGATACGTGTGTTTTGTACTGGGGTAGAGCCTCCCGTACAAAGGAGACTCTGCCCGATTTTCTAAAGTGGCGTCGGGTAACCTGACCTCCACTTGTATTCCGCGGGTTGACGGGTAGTCGACGGACCCCCGGGTTTTGGGGCGTCACACGAAAGGAATATGAGTTTTATAAAATTTGTAAAACTACCTAATTCAAATAGTTATCATTTGAACAGTTGTCAATATGTTTGAGGTGAATCGTGCAAATAATATATTGTTAAGAATATCAAATTAGAAAAGTTTTGTAAGATAAATAAGTAATGATGGTAGTTTCTTCCTTATTATTTTAGGAGAAATATTTCATTGAGGTGAAATTCTTCGATTAGCTTCTTCAAAGCTTTCAGCAATTTTCGAGGTAAGGGATTCTAATACAGATTTTCGAAAAATTATTATTTTTATATATATGTACGTGTAAGGGATATTAATTAAGATTTTTAAAAAGAAAATTGTTTGTTTTTACTTCATTTGAGGATGAAAATTGTTTTAACTGAATTATATATAATCTTGGTTTGTGAAAAGTTTTACTTTTTTGTCATTATCATCATATCAAAATAGTAGTTTTGTATGATTATACTTTTGAGATTTGTTTTGCTTTATGAAATAAAATGTGAGATATGATGTTTTGTAATTTGAACTTTTAAAATGAAATATTTGACTCGTTAGTTCGGCTCTGTCAACGGAATAATAGTTGACACTATTCAGCCTATGTCAATCTGGATATAATAGTTGACCTTTACATTTTCGTGGGGAATATAATTGATTTGAACCCCAAATCTAGGGTTTGGTTAGAGGTTACTAGGTACTAGTAGTGTTTGGTTCCATCCACCTTAAAAGTAGAAAGCCAATTTATGCTAGCCACCCATTTGAAAGTCCTGCACATAACCGGGCACCATTTGCATTACACCGTGAGAAAATATATTTGAAATGTATTTGATTTGATTTGATATGAAAGTGTCTAAATCGAAATTTGATATGAAATTGTTTGATCACATTTGATATGAAACCGATTTGAATTGATGTGAGAATGTTTTGAAGTATATTTGTTAATGTTCCATCTTATTTTTGAATCAAAAAGTTTTCGATGAAAACATCATTTGTTATATGATTGAAAAACTTTGATCCATGAAAATGTATTAGTGTTTATTGAACTTTAAGCTCACCTCATTCGTTGACATATTCTCGTGTACTTTAGTTTCCGCGAGGAGTGATGGCTAGGTTGGGGATTCTTCATCATTAGAATTCTGATTGTAACTTTTATGTTTGGATCATGTTGAACTAATAAGTTCATGTTTATGTGAAATGTCGGGTTTTCGCTAATTGAGAAAGTCACTTTGATGATAGCATTAATGTTTATATTAGTACAAAGTTGGATTTGGAGATCCTGTATATTGTTATATTCTCGAACAATTTTATATGCATGCATAATTGAGATTTGAATATTTAGAAGTACTTTTGTTTCCGTGATAAAATTTTGAATTTAGAATTTATGAATTTAGGTTGCCATGATTACTCGAAAGTGTTTGCAATTGGACAAAATCCAATTACAAGAAAGGTTAGTGTCGTTTCACACTTCAAACCTTCATGCTGAAGGCTTGAGGGTGTGAATTGAAAGTCATGCCCTGGTGGTGTGGGTTTTGTAAAGCACACAACATTTCTAGCTTCGAACTTCGTTGAACCGAAGTATCTAAAATGCTCGGGTTACGTATGGCCCGAGCAGAAATTCTTGTTTAATTTGTGTGATATTTATAAAAGCTGGAATTTCTAGACTACGTCTAGATTTTTTCCGAGGCCAAGTATGGCCAGATTTATGGTCGGGAATGACTAAGGTGTGTTATTATTGTAAATTGAATAATATGTTAACGTGTGAAATTATGTGATATATGTGGGATAAAAATGAAAATAATTATAATTTATCCATGACACTTGACATGTAATGTGTGATTTATATGTTGCATGTGGCACGTAGCATATGTAGCATGAAATGACATGCAATGACACTTGCATTGCATTTATGCAATGGGCATCGTACATTACGGGTGTGAGTGCATGGAAATGATCAACCCTGTGTTTGGGGTTTGATGGTACATCAAGAATGCAAATGATTTCGGAGACTGTCCACAATACTTCTCGGAGACTGACCAAAGTACTTATCGAAGATTGTCCACAAGATTTCTGAGATCGACCAAAGTACATATTGAGAATGTCCAAGATTTCGAGGTTGACCAAAGTACCGATCGGAAACTGCTTACACTATGTCTCGTGACTCCATTCAATAGAAAAATAAAACAAAAAGACTTTGTTTTGGAAAAAGGGTCATGGATGGAACGCCTATGACGGTTTTTCACACTTAGCATATGCATGTGTAAGGGAATCAGTGAGGACTCAGGATTAGGTCATGATTGGTCGCATCTTATTATTGACATGTAAACATTCAAGTGTGATTATGTAACTGGCATTGCATGTGCACTTAGGTGAGGAGTAGCCCTTGTAGGAGATATATCTACTAGGCATTGCTCAATTCGCTGTGGGATCACGCTTCGTGTACATCGAGAGGACGACGCCTTCGAGGCCGTGAGTATAAAGAGGGTCGGGTTATGGACTTGAACACTATGTTTTTAAAATATATTAGGACAATCTATTTTGATATATTTTGGTTTGTAAAAGAGTTGTATATCAAACTCTTGTATAATAATATGGGAAGTTGTATATTTGCAAGAAAAATATAAAGAAATGAGTCCCTATGAATGGGATTGACCAGCGTGGACATCCGACGCCCACGAAAATTCCTCGGGTTGAGGGGTCACAACCGACCCCGTAGTCGGCTTCACACCCCAGCCCATTTTAGCCCGCAGCCTGAAATGCTGGCTTGAAATTGGTTAGGCTGATCCGTTTACCTGCTCTAAAGAAAAGTATACCACCTTAAATCCCATATGTTAAAATGCCTTCCTTGACTAATTTTTCAATGCTTCAATGAAATCTCCATTACTCCATAGTAGCTTTTACTTTCTAGTTAGATAAAAAAATCTCGACTGCATGTCCATTCCTTTAATTTTTCTAGACTTCGTATTATAATACATTATGAAGCTAAAGAACAATCCATTAACAGATGGGAAAGAGATCTTAGAGACACCTCTTCGATATTTAAAAGGCTAGCTGGCCATGTGGAGTTTGGATTAGATTTTTCAAGGCTTCGGCCGACAGAAGCCAAGAGTCGTCAGTCGTGAGGTAAGAAACTTGTTTATTATTCAAATAAACTATGTATGGTAATGAATATTCCTTAGTCATAAACAGTGTGTCAGGTGAATGCATCTAAGAACAAGCACAGATTGCTTCACACCCAACTTTTTTTTTCATTTTATGCCCCGAGCTAAGGAATTAGATAGTATTACCATACATGGTTTGTTTGAATAATAAACAAGCTTCTTGCCTACAGCTTACCCACTCTCGCGCTTCCTATTTGGCAGAAGCCTCCGAAACATACAAATCAAACTCCATGTGCAACCCGACTGGCCTTTTTCATATCGGTAACAGGTGTGTTTCGTGATCTCTTCCCATCATTAATGGATTGTTCTTCACTTCAAAATGTACTATAATATGAAGTCTAGAAAATTAAAGGAATGGACATGGAAACTGTGTGATTTTTTTTTATCTAACTAGAAAGTAAAGCTACAAAGGGACTAATGGAGATTTAATAAGTTAATCGAACGACAATAAGGGGGGATTTTTTATCATATAGATTTAAGGCGATACTTTTCTTTCCTCGTTCAATTCCTTTTGGAAATAATGATAAAAATTGGTAGGGACTTATGGAATTTATGGGGTATATTTTCCTTCCTTGGTTCAATTCCCTTATGAAATAAGGATAAAAAATTTTGAAAAAAATATTCATTCTCGCTATGGTAGATTCTCCCTTGAAAATAAATATAAAAATTTTGGAGGAAAAAAACTAGAGAGCATATTTTCCTTCTAGGTTTGATTCTAGAAACAAGGATAAAATATTTTTTGGAAAATAAAAGATTTAAGGGTCATACATTCCTTTCTATGTTCAAATTCTCCTTTGGAAATAAGGAAAGGTTCAAGGGCATATTTTAAATTCGAACAATCAAGATATTTAAAACAAACAATATCAGAATCAATCTATTTTAATTATTAATTTTATATATTATATTTTAATAAGATAAATAGATAAAAGCAATAATTATTTTTTAACAATGTGGACACCGCATTTTGGCCTAAGCTATGTTTTCCACCAAAAGGCTGGTGACTAGTTTTTTGCATTTTGCAAATCCGCTTGGGAGTTACAACTTCAGATGTTCCTCAGTGGGTGTTCAAGGATAACCTGTTAACCTAGAATACTCGTGATGCCTGCAACTCGACACCACTCATGAAACCGTGCATCATTCAGACATGAGTCATACCCAAGGTACAAACCCCGTCCCAACTATTTACAAGGACCACACATGGTCCATATACAATTTAAAATGAGTAAAAAATGGCCACTTAGCCCCATACATCAATAGTCATAAAAAAATACATCAACTATATACCATAGTTCAAGAGTTAAATAAATCACTTTACCCAACATATATTAAAAATTACAACATTCTACATGTTATATAACAACATCAAAGCCAGCAAGTCGGCTTTCTTCAAACGGCCTCTAATGAGTGTCATTCTTCCTATCTTTTCTGTGGTTTCCGAAATGGTGATCTCTTCATAGGTGAACAAAGCCCAAGAGATAATATCTACATACTGCTTCCCCACCTGCTGCATGGTAACACCCATTCAAGAGTTTCATGAAATCTACTCATTACGAATGAGACCGACACATGCCCCATGTCGCCGCCGTTTCATCACTTCAACATGCCAGCCGAGCAATATATTGAAAGTCACCATCGACCGAGCCTGCATGACCGCGACACCGCCATCGTATTAATGACCTCAGACAGAGTTCAACGCAGTATCAATGGGCAACAAATCTCCGCGCCAACCGGCCCACAACCCTAGTCTGGCGTGATAAACATGACCGCGTTTTCGCCAAACATAACTTTCGGCATGTCGCGTCGCTACGGTTCACATGGCGATAACGTTCGCCGAAAGTTTCATTCTTCAAACACGATTTTATCGAAAACCATTTCCGGGTTCAGCGTATTTCAATCGTGATTAGTGACGCACTGATACCCATTTGCGCTTCAACCTCCGACGATCGGGCGACCGATCACGCCATAACCTCCGACGCAGCGTCACCGACAGATTTCTCGACCATTGATATTAGCATGGACAATCCTCCGATGTGCCGAGGGATACATCGTTGTTTGTCACCCTTCGAACAATTTTCTAATCACCATTGCATCACTATATTATTTTGTGTGGTAGCCAGCAGCGGCGAAATGCAATAGTTGCTTCCACTCCGCACGATTGGTTTGGGATGCTGTTCTACAACCGGCTTCACATCAACACATACGCAGCGGCTGATTCACCACCGTACCACCGACACACTCTCTCCAACACTCCATTGTCAGGCCGATTCACCATGCACTTTCACACCAGCTACGACAGTTTTCGCGCATGTAACTGCCATGCTTCATGCTACATATACGAGAACTGCTGCCATAGCCAGCGCTTATCTGGGATTCATATTAAAATTGCTAGTTTCAACAAACATACATTCAAGCATAGCATGGATATCGTTGTCGTTATCTCGTACGACATAGTCTTCTGAAGTTTAAGAGACATACGGTTCACTATCAGCTCTTTCATCAGTTATAATGGTCATTCATCATGGGCACTATGTGTCATTTGTTTTCATATCGACATTATTTAACATCATTAGCTCATTTTCTTCCAACAATAACGCACAATTTTGTGTGTTATTGTCGGAAAGTGAATAATATGATCGAGTGGTTCGTGTGTCATTGTGTGACAAATAAATGACACATAGTTGTACATGATTGAGGCCATTACATGGCTTGTTGGAGGCTGGTCGTGGACAAATTGTGTCATCACTAGGCCTAGGGACTTGTGATGTCCATGTATGCTTGAATTAGTATGTTTGATTTGGAATTTGTATGAACCTTAATATGAATGTCCAAATGATGCATGGATAAATATGCATGATTATGTATGCACATATAGTTCTCATTATATATGTAGCATGGTATAATAGGCAATGGCATAATTGCATTATACATGCACAAAAACACGCATAACACGGGTGTGAGTGCATAAGCTGAGATCGACATTGTTTTGTGTGTTCGATGGTGTGTCGTGAGTACACGTTGTGGACCACCACTGCGTATGGTGTTGATGCGGCTCGGCACAGGACAACGCCCAAATAAGTCGACGTTAAGGAAATGGAAATGGCTCATTGTACTATATGCACCGGGGCACCCTAGAACAATATGAGTGAGTGCATGAGGTGGCTTTGAATTGTTTCGGCGGGTTGACAAACAATATATTTATCGGAGTGTGTCCACTAACATCGGAGGGTTAATCCATATAATATCAATCGTCTGAGTTCACCAATTGATATACACTGAGGGTTATCCATATAATATCAATCGTCGGAGTCTGCCCACTGATATACATCGGAAGGTTGTCCACAAATAGATTATCGGAGTCTGTCCATTATTTATATCGGAGGGTTGTCCACGGTTAAAAACAAATACCTTTGTTTGGAAATGGTTTTCATTCATGGCAAAATGCATGTTTGAGGGAGTCAATGAGAACTCGAGGCGTATGGGTGTAAGAGACCCGCGATATCATAGTTCTGTATGGGTGTAAGAGACCTGCGGTATCACCCGAAAAGTTATGTTGCCCAAAGAAGACACGGTCATAAGCGATCACATAGACTCGGGTTGTGTGATAGAGCTCAGATTGACTTGGGATTTGTTGCCCATTGATACTTGCATTGGGTAATGGAACCGGTGAGGGCTCGATACTTGGGTCATTGGTAATACCAATGACAGTTGTCACAGTTAGCGTATGCATGTGAGACGAGTCGGTGAGTGACTTGGGATATATTACTCAATGACATATTGAGTGATGGAGCCGGCGAGAGCTTGGTACATGGGGCATGGTGAGTCGAGTCTCATTCATGGCATGTAGACATTCGAGTAGGTTCATGAAAGCCAACGTGATTGCTCACATGCATGCGCACTAGCGGGAGTAACCTATGTAGGAAATTATCTCTACCGGGCTTTGTCTTACTCCCGGCGAGATCACCATTTTCGCACAGGAGAGATTCCAGAAGGCGATACCATTAGAGGCCTGCTTGATAAGTCAACTTTGTCGTTTGATGTTGTTGTATAACATGTATTAGAATGTTGTAATTTTAATATATGTTGAATTAAGAGTGATTTATTAACTCTTGAACTATGGTATATAGTTGATGGTTTTTTATGAGTATTGATGTATGGGCCCAAGTGGCCATTTTTACTCATTTTCATTGTATATGGACCATGTATCATTTAAATGGTTGGGACAGGTTTTGTACCTTGGGTAGAGTTCCCTGTACAAAGGAGACTCGCCGATTTTCATGAGTGGTGCCGGCCACTGACATCCACGAGTATTCTCGGTTGACGGGTTATCAACTGACACCCCGGCGCTTTTTAGGCACACATTTATTTTATTTTATTTTTAAGGGAAAATAAAATAAGGAAGAAAACTCTAAATGTGACTCATAATAGGAAAAGCAAGTCTTTGAAAGCTAAGTCTAAGTCCAGGGTCGTCACCATTGGGAAGATACGGTGAAAAGTCGTAGCACCCCTCTAAGCCCCTAAAAATCGGGCCCCCAATAACTGCTATGCGTATGTTGCACCCTTTAAGCCCCTAAAATCGGGGTTCTAATAATCGCTAAGGCAAGTATGTCAATCGATTAATCAATCTAACGATATCGTAGAAACAAAACAACAATTATAACACTAGAGCACATAAAACGTGTAATAAAAAACAAAGTCAAATGAGGTAAGAGCGTGTACTTAGCGGCGAACTCAAGAGCATTATCAATTGAAAACCAAGTTAGTGCGATAACAAATATATAAACATTCATGATTAAAATAGAAAACCAAATTATAAAACAAAGCTACCGACTATTTAATGAAGGGATACATGAGATATCGGGCCCCCGACCAAGGCCCATTTATTTAGCATGAGAGTCAACTTCACATGGTTCCATTTTATTGGAATTATAAAGTAAACCTTGCTTTGAGAATTTTTAAAATTAGGTTGAAATTACAATTTTTGAAAAATGAAATTTGACTTGAGGAATTAAAGAAAACGAAGTTTTTATTTTTGAATTCTAAAGAATTTTCTAAATATATGAAAAAATAAGTTTTGAATTTTTGAAATTAAAGAATTTTATTTATTTATTTTTAGAAATTAAAGAAAATTGTTTTCGAATTTTGAAATTAAGAACAATGATTTGTAAAAATTAAACCGATAAACCGATAAAAGTTTAATTGCACGATGGATGTATTCTAGCTGTAGGTGGCAAACTGGGCCCGCCCCGGGCTAGCCCGGTCCAATCCTGACCAGGCCGGCCGCCATTAAATTATTGGCCCGAAAAAATCTGGCCAAATTTGGCCCGACCTGGTATGGCCCGATCCGGCCCGACCCGCCCGAATTTTTTTTGCCTTTAAAAGACTATTTGGCCCGACCAGCCCGGTTTTTAGGGTGGGCTGGGCTACTAAAAGTTTGATCACAAAACTATTAATTTCGTCCTATCGTCTGACTGCTATTCCTACTTAGTCCCATTCTACTTCCTTCCGATTGCTACCTAATTTAGCCGTGGATTGCTTATCTTTTTTAAAACCAAGGTCGAAAGATGGGACACTTTAAATATATATTTGTCAGAAAACAACATAGTCTAAATATCAAATAGATGTCCATAATAGCATATTAGAAACATATATACAAGTATAAAAGGCAATTCATAGGATAATAAAAATAATAGAACGAAATAATGAACCCGAATTAATTATAAAAACAAAATACCATGATAAATGTACCCGCCCATAACCTAAACTACATGGCAAAAAAAAATGATACAAACACAGACTAAATTATATGAAAAAAATTGATACAAACACGAGATCAACGACTAAATAAAATAGAAACATTAAGTACTGAAGCTGAATATAACTTTAAAAACTATGACATGAGATGATTGCAATGAACTGAAGTATAATGAGATTGCAAGGACTAAAGTCGACCAATCAATTATTAAATCAACCTAATAGGAATTTAATGAAACTAAAATTAGGCTTAAATTACCATGCAAACATTTGAATAAAAAAAAAAATAAAGGAAACCATGTCCAGCACATCCGTCAATGAGAACTCATCCACTAACTTCAATTTCATTGAAGGAAAAATTTAATTAAAAAGCATCACACTCATGGTCTCCTGTACCTTTAAAAGATCAATAAAATCCTTAACTCAATATCCATGACATGCGTGCAAACCAACCAACCGATCCGCATTGATGCGAATCAAAGCATCCATGATATGTAAGCTATTAAACAAGTACTCATCATAAATGTTCAACTCCGTAATACCAGCATTCCAGTAAACGTCCCAAATAACAATGATGAGAGTGATGGTAAAAATCAACACCTCGTAGATGAAGGTTGTACAAGACCTATGAGAGATCCTCCAACCCATGTTCGACTACTCAGACAAGCCCTCGTCCCTCCCTCTTTCCCCGTCCCGTGGTCTCTCTTAAGCCTGGCCCTACCTTCGTCTCTGTCATCTCCATCCAAACAAATTTCTTCTCCTCGACGCCCATAGTATCTATCTCCCTTCGTCTCCTTGCTCTTATTTGTAATATATAGGAACTCCCAAAACCTAACCTAAGACCCCAAAAAAGAAAGGATGATCTACCTTCCAAAAAGAAAAAGAAAATAAAATAATAATAATAATAAAAAAGAAAATCCAATCAAATAAAATCAAAATCTTAATAAAATAAAAAAATAAAGTAAATAAAAAAAAAAAGAATTATCCCAAATTGGGGGTCTACACCAGAATATCCAAATCTCCTCTCCTTCTCTTGCTCTTATTTCTAATGTATAGGAACTCCTCAAAAACCTAACTCTTAAACCCCCAAAAAGAAAAGGATGATTTACCTCCCAAAATAAAATAAAAATAATAAAAAAGGAAAATCCAATCAAATAAATCAAAATCTAATAAAATAAAATAAAAGTAAAATAAAGTAAATAAAAAAAGAATTATCCCACCATATCTATAATTTCATATATTACCTATAAATAAAATAAATTATTTATCTTAAACTATTAATAGAAATTTGATTTCAAATAAAAATAATTATAAGAAATATTATTAATTCTAAAAGCAAATTTCTTTCAAATAGTAAAAACCCAACAATACTCCTCAACAATATTAATTTTAAATAAAAAAATGTTATTAATTCTAATAATACTATTAGTTGCTAACGTTATTTTTAAATAATTTTATAGATTTCAAAGATTCAGAGACATTGATGTGGTTTTAAATTACTTCAATAAATGTAATAATTTCATTTTTCTAAAACTTTCAATTCCTAGAATTTCTTAATATCCAACATTTCTAAATTTAAATTTTTTTTTTCTGATTTCTTTTTTTTTAAATTTTTTATAAGTCTTTAATTTCCAAAATTTTAGCAATTTCTCCATCTCCCAAAATTTTCAATTCTTATAATTCCTAGATATTCAAAATTTCTTAGAAAATCTTTTAATTTCTAAAATTTTCTAATTTCATAAATTTTCGCCCAAAATTCTATCAATTTCAATTAATAAAATTAACTCCATACACATAAGTTTTCTTTTGGTAAAACTCAATAATTTAGGATAGGGATCTTCCAAAGAACATTTTAATTTGTTCAAAATTTTATAGTAAATTAACATTGTTACCTAGAAAAATCTTATTTTTAAGATATACATCAAAATTTCCAACTCTACGTTCTCCTATCAATAAAAAAAGTTTTTTTTTTTACAAAAACAACAAGGTAGTTAAACTACAATACAGATCTAAAATATTAAGGTTATTTTATTCTCGCTAGGTGTAAGTGTCATAAAGTTTCTTTAAGATTAGCTTCTAACGTTTCATATAGTTTTTAAGGTTAACTTTTACCCGCCTGCTTCACTTAATAAAAAGTCATTTCAAATTTTTAAATGAAGTGGAGGATAAATTTAAAAGGTTAGAAACAATTTTTTCTCAATATTGTATAAGGTTGTATAAAAGTTGTAAACTTCTAATTGAAAACAAATTGATTTTTATAGTCTTAAAAACTCATTATTGAATACAATGTGGTTTTAATAGACTTATACCTCCAAACTTTGTAATTCCATAATTAATTCTCTTAATCCAATACGCCCATAAAGATAAGTTAATATTTTTTTATATTGTTTTTTAGTATAGAGAAAATTGAAATTTATTTTTATTTTTATTTATATTTAATATTATATATATAATGAAATCTATAGCGTGAAAATAAGAAATATCATAAATATAAAAATATCATAAATAACAAACATATTTTTTATATTAAAATATTTTTTATAAATACGACATTGAAATAAAATGTTAATAATAATATTAAATAAATAATTATACTTTCAAAATATAATTATTAATTGAGTAAATATTCAAAATAGGAAACATAAGGGAAAATTTAGTACCATCGAGTGGCACTAGCTCTCAAAATTCGACGTAACAAATATGTTAAAAACGCTACATATAGAACGAAATTCCTATATTCTATAATAGACAAGTTAATGCTTTCCTTCCCAAAAACAAATCCTCGTGGAAATCCAACTCCTTTTAAATATTAATTAGAGTTCTAATTCTCCTAAAATGTGTACTTATCAAAATATATATATATATATATATATATTTATTTATTTACGCCAGTTTCAAGGCTTTGAATCCTCGATGTTAGATATAGATACAAAAAGTGAAAGTGATGGGATTTAGAAAATAGCAAAAAAGGGATAAAAATGTTAAAGCAAAAAAATTATTTTCTTCTTTCAGGGAATCAAATATACCATAAAATAATATTTATTTTATTTTATTTGAAAGGAATAAAATAATTTTAAAAATATATATGATAAAATAAAAAGATTTATTAGAATTTTAATTAATAATTAAAATAATTTCAATTTACCATAATAAAGCCTAATATATATAATAATCTTTAATATTTCTCTTCAATGGAAAATTATGTTATAGTTTATCAACTGACTATATTTTTAAAAGAAGTTTATGAGGAATAGGCGCAAGTTAACTCCATTAAAAATAATCTCTATTAGGTATAGGAAACTAAGGGTTAACTTATTTAAAATAATTTTTATTAAGTTACACAATGTGTGAGAGGGAGTTCTTGGGTGTTAAAAATTTGAGTTTTTAACAGCCAAAATACCTAAAATATTTTGAAAGATTTTAAAAAATAAAATAGAGTGTATTCAAAAATATATATAACATGCTTGTACATATAACTAAAATATAAAATTTGAAATTACTATTATTTAATTCTTTAATTTTTATATTTATCTTTTACATTTTGATTTAGTTTAAATGTTTTTATTTCAAAATATTAAAAATATAAATTGTGAAATATAAAGTATAAAAATATTATTAAAATATTAATAATTTAGAAGATCATATGGGAAGAAGAGAGGTTAAAAACAACACCATCAAAGCGCGTGTTTGAACATGCATCCTGCATTAGATTTGGAGACCGATCGAAGTGGAGCATGCGTTGAGATAATTGAATCACCATGTCTGTCGATTTTGTTTGGTTGCCTTGGAAAACACATGAAGAAAAGACAGGAAAAACTAAATCTTATATTAGTCACCACTCACATTATCTTTTATTATTTTCCGAATATAAAAATATTTGTTTCTCAAAACATTTATAAATATCAAATAAAAGATAGAAAGATTATCTAAAGTTATAAAAGTAGTTGAGAATTAAATATCTTAACTTTCTTTCATTTCGGATATATGTTTAAATATCTTATAAAAGTACATTATAAAGACAAGTAAATACAATTGATGTTATTTCCTTCCAAGAAATACAAACCCTTGTAGAGAATCAAGCTCCTTTAAATATTACTAGAGTCCTAATTTTTATATTTATAAACTTTGAATCAAAGATTTATTTGTTGTCACATTTTGATTATACTTATAACACTTGATCTTCTTTTTCCTTATATATAGGTCACAAATATTAAATTTTTACATCCAATTTTAAAGAAGAATTTTTATGTTATTTCTCGGCCCCATGAAGTTTTGGCAACTCTTTATATTCTCTTTTATTTTAATTTCTCTCTTCACATGTGTTATTTACATCAAACTTTGAAATATGAGAAACTTAAACTTCCTTTCGGGGTGTCATGCCCTGAAAGAGTTGCTTTTGATTACAAAGGTGAGGGTCCTTATACTGGTACATCATATGGTAGAATTTTGAAATGGCAAGATTCGATGCGTGGGTGGAAGGAGTTTTCCATCACTTCGCCTTTCAAGTATGAAGTATTTTTTTAGTTAATTTTCAATTCAACCTTCTTTATAATTGTACTTTTTATATTCTATTAAAATATGTAGAAAATTACTTAATATAATTAGAGTTTTTTTTATCGTTATTGCTTGTAGGCAGAAATTCGATTTGCGGAATAAGGCAAAATAGTAATTTTGATTACAAAAATTGCTAATTACGGTTAAAAATCAGAAAGTAATTAATTCTCGATCTCCGGATGATGAAATGGGTGCACCGTTGTTGGAATGTCTCGCGGAAATCTAGCTTCTTACGTAAATTCGCAATTTCTTTGAGGCAGTCGGGTCGGCACTTTCGGCGTCACGGTTGGGTGCGTGTCGATTTCGATGCGACGAAAACATAGTATGTACTCATGTACCATAAGTGGTATGAGTAGAGAAATGATGAAAATGGGCGACGGGAGATAAGTGTCGAATATCAAATGTCTGAGAAAGAGGACAAAAATAAAGTAAAATTATGGAATTTGATTTTAAGTGACTAGAAGACAAAATAGTCAATAGTCATTCATCTTCTTCAATTAGGCCAAAGCAAAACGTGGGAGGCCATTTTTTTGATGCAGTGAGCTCCAAATTTGAGAGCTCTTAGAGAGAGAGTGGGCTTCTCTCTAGAAAATCGGGAGATCCGACCGTTGGCCGGCTTCCCGGGCGAAGGAAGCGTTCACGGAGCGAGCTCGCAGCGTGGACCGGGTTTGGGAGTTTTTGACAACTCAAGGAGTGATTTTCTCCCTAACGTGTTTTATTCCCATTTTTAAGGGTTTTTCGATGTTTCGGTTAGTTTGAGGCCGTGAGGGGCCGTTTGATCGGTCCCAAAACATGGGACCGAATTGTGGGAATTTATTTGGGATTTTCTCTTGTGGCCGTGACTGCCCAGAAATAATTAGGGGCTGTTTGGTTGTGATGGGTGTTAATTTGTGCATTAAATGCTTGCTTGATATGCTTTGGGCTGGGAATGGCCGTGAATTGCGGGTTCACTAAGTGAACCGGTGTTTTGTGATTTTAGGAATAATGCTTGAGGTTTCACTATTAGAATATGTTCTAAGAAATATATATTTTTTGTGAAATGCGTGTTGGCGAGTGATTTAAATTAAATTACTCGTGTATGATCATTAGCCCGGGTGAGCTAATTTTGATGTGTGATTCTGGAGTTTATGTAAAATATGTTCATGTATATATTTACATATGATTGGCCGAATTGGAGCCGACATACATACGTTCCATATGCCTTTGGAACATCACAGGAATATAGGAATGAGTCATGAGATGAGTCCCCAGAAGCAAGGTTCGGAGGGTAGTCTAAAATATAAATTCTCGGGTAGTCAAACTAAATAATATATCAACCGTCGGAAGCGGCTTGATTGATATTTATTCATGGAGTAGTCACAAACTAAAGAGATATATCGGCCCGGGTCGGGCGGGCGGTTGATATTTATTCGCGGAGGGTAGTCACCAAACGAATTATATATATCAATGCTTCGGGCGGCCATTGATATATATTCTGGGGAACCTTACTTTAATAAATTAATAATTCTCATACGAGGCTTAGGCGAGTGTGAGAGGAAATCGATGAGGGCTCGGGATACGAGTTAGTCACGTAGACATTCAAAGTAGGATCATGCATTTTCTTGAATGTTTGTTTTAAGTGGAACATTGCACTGCACTTAGGTGGTGAGTAGCCCGCTTAGGCGATTCTCTGCGAGCTTTAGCTCACCAGTCGTCGGATCCCCCTTTTTCCTGAGTGGGGGCGTGCGAGGGAGAAGACTCATCCTAGAGACCATGGATTAGAAGAAAAGCGGATTGTGGCTTTTTGGCTTGTGATATATACATGTATTAGAATTTTCCCTAATTTTAATATATGTTGTATAAGTAAAACATTTGAACTCTTGTAACTTATTGGGTATATAGTTGACTTCATGGTTAGTATGTATTATGAGGATCACTGTGGGCCTAAATGGCCTTATTACTCACATGTGATTTTGATCTCTTGGATATATTGAATATAAATTGAATTTGCCAGGGCCCGGGTTTCATGCGGGTATTTTAATTGGGTAGAGCTCCGTACAAAGGAGACTGCGGGATTTTCTAAAGTGGCGTCGGGTAACCCGACCTCCCACTTGTATTCAGCGCGGAGTTGTGGGTAGTCAACGGACCCCGGGATTAGGGGTGTCACGATTAACTGACTAGGATTCTAAATTTTGTGATGGATTGGTCCAGTCACGCTGTGGAACAATTGGAAGACAGGTTGGGTCTTAAATTCAATGGAAGCGACATGCGAGGCTTTACGTGTGTGCTTATTATGGGTTGAAGGTTGTTGGTGCGTGGTGGAGTTGCCCCAAACAATTGGAAATTAATTACTGAAGGAGTCCCATTTCAATTCACTAATGCCTTAGATATTGATCAAAATCTTTGGAGTGGTATACTTTCTTACGATACCCGACACCATATTCCAAAGAGATGGTATGTATAATAAATTCTCATTATAATTTTTTCTTTTGTTGGCACATATATTCATGAACTCATGATTCCCATCTTATTGATGAATAAAATGTAATTTTAGGGCTTATGCTATAGCAATGCAGATTGAGGATAAGATCGGAAGATTACTAAAATATGATCTGAGAACCAAAAAAGTGAAGGTGTTGCTAAGAGGCTTATCCTTTTCAAACGGGGTTGCATTAAACAAAAACAAGGATTTTGTTTTGAATTCTTTGAAACCTCTTCTTTGCGAGTCACAAGATATTGACTTGAGGTAAAAATCTAAAAACCGGCGACACTTTTACAACTGGCTGGATGTCGGATAATATTGAGAAACACTCGAGTAGGAGTTTTGGGTTGCGCAAAATAATTGTGGAAATACGAAGCTTCGAAAGTCGAACCGATAAGACTTAATGAGGAAGGAAAGATAGTGGAAGAACTAAGTCAGGGATGTTGGCCCGAGTTAGTGAAGTTCAAGATAGAAGATAATAGTTTATGGATTTAGGTGCATGAATTTATTCTTACATAGGTTTATTGGTTAGAATGTTTTTTAATAATTATTACTATTTACATATAGAATTTGGAATTTAAATTACTCAGATTTATTCGTTATCAAAAAAAACTTATAGCTTATTTATGATTTTATTGATTATGGAGAAATTTCTAATTTTAAAACTCAAGTATTTTAATTTGTTTCTTTCAAAAATGGAAATAAATTTTTTTATTTAAATTAGTATTTACTAAACACTTAAGTTGTTAACTTAAACTCAGCTATTTAATTCTTATTTAAAGTGTTAATATTATTTAATATAATTCACAGTGATAATTTATTCTAAATTATTTAATATATATATATTATATATATATATATATATATATATATATATATATATATATATATATATATATATATATATATTGTTGTAGCGATGTTGAAGGTAAAAGAAGAGAGAAAGAGATAGTAAAGATAATTCAAAGAAAAGCGTATTTTCATTTCTAACCCCGAGAAACCCATATATATAGTGTTATAGTCATTAATACCGTAATAATTATTCACCGTAAATGTGGTCATTCCACGAGTTATCGGTGAATCGTTTTTAACATAATGTTTGTTTGGCCGGTAAATGTGTGGTCATTCACAATTATCAGTGAATCATTTATAACACTCTCCCTTGAATGACCATCACTAAATGTTAAGTACTACCTCATTAAAAACCTTGTCAGTAAAACCTAGTTGGACAAAACACAGACCGAAGGAAAAAAAGAAATCTGATATCTAACATATTTATTCATACCTCCTAGTAGTGACATGACTATATTGTCTTCAAACTTTTCAATTTGAAGATCTTTAAAGCTAGCGCATTCCGACTTGTCGTACAAGTTTCTTGAATGTTGAAGGCGGGGCTTTAGTAAATGAGAATCGCTGGGTGTCATTGGAACTTATTTGTTGCCAAATCAATTTCACCATGAAGTTCATGAGTGTACGAAGAACTTTGGCGAGTAATGCTTAGTTCGATCACCTTTAATATATCACTCCTTTTGATTTCTGCCAATACATGAAGCATTGTCTTCCATATAATCTTTGTTGGATTATTCTTAATAGAAGATAATCCACATGATTCTTTGATATGTTGTATCATGGATCTCAACCAAACAAATTCTCTACTAGCTTCATGCATCACAAGTATTTCTGAATGATTAGAGGAGGTGGCCACCATCGTTTGTTTAGCGATCACGGGATATTCTTTATGAAACCCGGAAAGATCAGTTCCCGAGGAAGAGGTAGACGGTAAATTTTGGTCAAAATTCGGAATTTTTCTAGACCTCGTATGACGAAACGGACTTCACCATTGAAAACGTTTCGTGAAATCTAACTACCACGTCGAATTCCGAGATAGTTAAATTTCACGTTTTTCGAGGCAGGAGTGGTGCGGGACACTTGGAAGCGATTGAGTGGCTCAAGATGAGACCACGTGTCAGTGAAAGATCAAGTCAAACAATGAGCTCAAGTATGGGCTATAGGTGACATGTGACATCATGTCATTGGAAATCCATGGTAGATGGATAAGAGGAGAATGGAAATCCTAAGAGCCAAAGAGAATTGGACATGTGGCAAGTGAGAGGACATCTCACTTGACTTCTATCTCCTCCCAACCAGTTGGGAGAGGGGGGGAGGCAAGAGAGAAAGGAAAACCAAATTTGAGTGAGAGAGAGAGAGAGAGAGAGACTCTACCTTCTCTCTAGATTTTTCCAACGATCGGACCATCAGTTTCAGGCGAAGCAAGAGGAAGAGTTCATCCTCACAGCAAGGGCTTTGCATAGAGACCGGAGTTGGGGAGTTTCAACAAACTCCGAGAGGTAGGGGTTTTCTCCTACTTGGTTTAATCTTTGTCTAAGGGTCATTCAAATGGCATGGGTTGTTTGAGACCGTGAGTGGCCGTGTGAATCATCCCAAGACTTTGGGGTAGTGTGCTGGAGATTTTAGGACTGTTTTCGACAGTTCGAGGACTAATTTTTGGGACTAAGTAATATCCCTTGTGTTCCATTTCATGTGTTAGAGTTAAAATGAATAATGGTGTTGGTTGTCTTGCCCTAAGGGGAATGTTTGGTTGCGTTTTGAACCATGGGAAGTTGCCATATTGTGGTAGTACACATTAACATGACTTTAGAACTGATATTTGGGAAGGAAATAAAGGGAATTTGGTAGTGAGTCCTTCAGGTAAAATGTAGCCACATCAGTGAACTTAATGTTAGACTTTTGAATTTCTCAAATCGAACCTCTATAGCCCAATTATGATTCGTTTACCACGAGCAGTCTAATGGAAAGGTTGTTCGAATTTGAGTCAGCCGGCCCCGGATGGAGTTCATCATTATGGGTTCACCGGATGGGTTGTTGGCCCCAGATGGGTTCACCCCGGATGGGTTCCGTGGATCATGCATGACCTCCAACTTCGGAAGGTCATAACTTCTACGTCCATTCCGGTCGGTGTTCTTGGACTCTATGGGGAAACCCATTGAGTCACGATTCGTTCTGGATACCTATGGAGCGGTAGGTCTTTGGAGCTGGCTTGAAAGGGGCATTCGGGCAGGTCAGGTATGCTGTCCGTGTAAGACCCGAGAAATTCCAATTTATGGAATAAGGGCAAAATCGTATTTTCAATTACAACATTGTGATTTCGATTAAAAATTCGTAATTAATTCTCTAGATCTCTGATGACAAAACGGATTGTACCGTTGGAATCGTCTTACGAAATCTAGTTGGCATGTAAAATTTCATAATTTTCAGAGACAGTCGGAGTCGACACGTTTTTCGAGGCATCGTGGTTCGGAGGATCGAAGTAAGCGGAGTCACCGATCTGACGAAAGGCCGCGGATAGCACTCATGTACCATAAGTGGTATGAGTAGATAAATAATGAAAATGGACGACGATGTAGTCACCCAGATATCAAATCACGGTAAGGGATATAATGGGCATTATAGAATTTGATTTTAAGTGCTAAAAGCCAAATTAGCAAATAGTGACTTGTCTTCTTAAATGAACCAAGGCAAAAAAGCGTGAATTCCATTTTTTTTTGATGCACGGTGAGGCTTTGGGTTTGAGCTTTTAGAGAGAGAGTGCTTCTCTCTAGAATAGCGGAAGATCCAGGCTAGTCGGCGGTCTTCGGAGACTAAGGAAAAGGTTCTCTGTGAGGCGGGCTATGCGTGGACAGGATCGGGGTTTCTTCATACTCCTTGAAGTAGGATTTTCTCCTACTTGGGTTTTACTCCCATTTAAATGTTTTACTAATGTTTCGGTGGTTGAGGCCGTGAGGGAGCAGTTTGTTCGATCTGAGAAACATGGGACGAATTTGTATTGGAGATTTTGGGATTTTCTTGGTTGGCCGTGACTGCCCATAAATTTAGAGGGCTGTTTGGGTGTTTTAATTCCAAAATATTTACTGTTAATCATGTATTGGTTTGATTGAGGCCGGGAACGGCCGTGGATTGCGGGTTCACTAAGTGAATCGTTGAGTTGTGATTTTTGAGATAATGCTTGGGGTTTCACTATTCTCGAAGCAGTGTTTTTAAAACATATTTTTGTGTGAAGTATGTGTTGGTCAAAATTGATTCAAATTGAATTACTTGTGATTGATCATTAGCCCAAGTGAGCTAATTTTGATGTGATGAAATGTATAATTGCATAACATGATTGTGTGATTTGGATTATCGCAGTATATTCCTTGTTTATATATTTGCATGTGATTAGGCGTATTAGGCGCACACGCCATTCCATATGCACTAGAACATCCTAGGATTATAGGAGATAGTGCATGAGATGAAGTCTAGAGAAGAATAGTTCGGAGGGTAGTCTAAAAATATATTCATCGGAGGTAGCCTGAAAACGAATAATATATCAACCGTCGGGCCCAGCCCGGTTGATATATATATATTCATCGGAGGTAGTCCACAAACAAATATATCAATGCGTCGGAAGCGGCCCAATTGATATATATACATCGGAGGCTGTCCACTAATAAAAAACAATATTCTCATACGAGGGGCTTAGGCGAGGAGTGTGAGAAGGGTCAGTGAGGACTCGGGATCTTAGTTAGTCATAGACATTCAAGTAGGATCCATGCATTTGCTTGAATGTGTGTTTACTGGAACATTGCCTTGCACTTAGGTGGTGAAGTGGCCCACTTAGGGGCGATTCTCCCTGCGAGCTTTAGCTCACCCCGTCGTGGGATCCCCCTTTTACGGTACGGGGGCGTGCGGACGGCTCGATCCTGGGGGCCAGGGATTAAGAAGCGGGTGTGGCTTTGATGATGTTCACATGTATTAAATTCGGTATTTGCAATATGTGTTATATAAGAGTAAATATTTGAACTCTTAGAACTATTTGAAGCAGTTGGATTCATAGTTGGCGTAACATATTATTAGTCTTGTTTATGGGCCCAAGTGGCGCATTGGATATATATTGCATATATTGAATTTCATTTTGGAGACGGTATATCGAGTCTTATTTTAGGTAGAAGGCTCCCCGTACAAAGGAGACTCTGCTCGATTTTATAAAGTGGCGTCGGGTAACCAGACCTCCACTTGTATTTAGCGGGTTGACGGGTAGTCAACGGACCCCCGGGTTTTGGGGCGTCATAGTCCGGGTAAGGCTGCCTAGTCATGTGTGATCTCCAACTTTGGAAGGTCATAACGTCGAACTCCGTTTTGGGTGTTCTTGGACTACATCGAAGCCCGTGAGTCAAGATTCAATTCGGATGTCTGTGGGGCAGTGGGTGGAGCTGGCCGGAAATGGGAATTCGGGCAGATCAGGTAGGCTATCCGAGTAAGGCTGCCTAGTCATGTGTGACCTCCAACTTCGGAAGGTCATAACTTTCTCGTCCGAACTCTGTTTTGGGTGTTCTTGGACTCTATGGAAATACCATTGAGTCAAGTTTCCAGCCATGTACCTGTGGAGGGTAGTAGGTGATCAAAACCCTGCTTAAAGTCTACATTTTTCAGCAAGTATGCAGGTTGCATGGTTTTGTCGAGGTGAATAGCCGGGATATAACATGACCATTGCATGGCATGTTATATGGCACTATATTGGGTATGGTATGGATGTCTATGGGAGGCCATGAAAATCCATATGGTTTGGATTCCCAACAACTTGGGATTGAAGGATAGGAGGTTTCTATGACCGGTTTCACCACGGTCCAAGGCCATGGTGGCTTAGGAGTTTGAGCTGAAGCCAAAAGTTTCTGGGTTTTACAGTTGTTTGATGTTGTGTGGATGATTGGAACCAAATTGATCATGTTTGTGAAGGGGTCGTGAGGTACCCGGTTGGATGGGTCTAAGATTATAACCTGGTTGTGTATTATTGCTTGTATGAATAACATGCAGTGTGAATATGACATGTTAATGTATGTTGTATGATGTATTAACATGGGTTGTGCAGGGAAGATAATTATATGTATATCAATTATAATTATCCGGGGTATGTAAATGTTCATGTAGCACTCATATATATGTAACATGAAGGAAAATGCATTGGCATCATGCATTTCATATGCAGGTACATCGAGTGAGTCGGGTGTAAGTGCATGGTATTGTTTATTCACAGTGTTGGTAGATGGGTGAAGCTCGGAAAATGGGACAAAGTCCAGGTAAGAACTCATGGTCGTGCCTGATAGGGTGATCACGGAATCCAAGCAATATTTATCTAAATTCCTCCAGCGCTACGTAGTCAAACTCTGCGTACTTATAGCGGTCTAGGGTCGAACACAGGGATGGGTTTTCTTTGCACAAAATGATTTTGTTGAGAAGGCCAAAATTGGTAGAAATTTGGTTTTTGGATTTAAGGCTTGGTAAAAGCAATGGGAGTTGATGGTTTACAAACTAAAAATAAAATAAGAAAAAATAGAAAAAGAACTCCTTAGCTTGTTAGGCCCTTGGGTTTTTTAAGGTTCTAGGCTAACTGAGAGGTCCCCGGGTTAATTTCCTCGCGTTGGGGAGAATGACATATAGTCATCTCCCGAACCGGATCTTCATTTAATTTTAAAAACTAAACCCTAATAATTTTCCTTTTGATAGAAAGCATTTATTTAACATTTATGGTTCCTTCAGTGAAAACATGTCTCAAAAACCTACCCTACAATAACTAATATGAGACAACTAATTAGGCATCGATGAATCTAGTGAAAGTATCCATTGAACCAAAAGCTTGCCAAATACACATTAGGGAGAGAGCATGTAGGATTTTAACCTAAAAGTTGAAATCCAACCCTTAACCTACCTCCAGTGGCTCGTAAGAGGCAACTAATGGACTCTCCCGGTGTATCTAATGCTAAGAATACCTTTGAACCTAAAAAAGCTTGCAAGTATTGGCCAAAGAAGTACATCAGCTTTAAACCTAGAGTTGGAAATTAGAGACAAAATGTCAAGAGCACAATAGCGTGAAACGGAGACCACCGGCGGCCTTCGTCCTGCAGACCTTTTCCTTTAGGAGGAAGGGTTTTAACCGCTCATCCTCAAGTTTGTGTCATCCTTGAACTTGGAAGGGTGTTTGCCCAACAAGAAAGGGAAGAAAGAGGATAGAGAAGAGAGAAAATGAGGGCCCAACGAGGGCCATGCTCCCTTCAGAGAAGAAATTAGAACTTGTCAGCGGTGTTTTACAATGAAAACATATAGCCTTACAAACATGAAATACCAAAACCAAACTAGAATAATTACAGTGAGGGTAGAAATGAAAAAACCAAAAGCGAGTAGTTTGGATAAAAAAACAAAAGCAAAAATTTCTCACATAGTGATTTTTTATTATCATAGCGAAAAATCTGAGCACATAATGAAAATTGAAATTTTAAGCTATGCCTGTTCTCTATGATAGCAAAATTCTCTATCATAGCGAAAATTATCATGCGTAGCGAATTTTATGTATTCTGCACCTCTTGTTCATTTGCTTCTAATTCTTATTCCCGATACTTATTTATTCATTTCTTACAGCTTTGATATTCTTCATTCCGGATTCTTTGAGAATTGATAGAAAACCATATAAGAAATTGATGGAAATCCAACCCGACTTTGGTTATGATTGGATTGACACGATAATTTGGCTTCCAATTCACGCAAAACTTCACAAAAAGCTGACCTCGGAATGCAAGCTCGGAAGTGCAATAGGGACCCGCACATGTCAAATTGGAGTTAATTATAACAATTAGTACACAAGCGCTCAAAAACCTATTAAAAATAGGGTTCCAAAATAGCACTTACAGGAACTAATCACACCTCCCTACCGACACATTGCTAGTCCCTTAGCAATGCAAGAAGAAAATATATAAAAAAAAAACATAGAAAACTATAACAAAATTATATTACAAGCTTGCAGTTCTAAAAGGTTGTGAAAATAATACCTAACCCTAAGTAAGAATCATCAAAGCCTTGTCCAATATAACTATCTTTGAAGAATAAGATACCATACAAAATTAGTATCAAAGAGCCTCCTTCTTGGTGAATCAACGAAACTTCCACAAAAATCTAAGTGTTTTATTTTATCGTCTCAACAATAAAGCGCTAAAACACTCTCCCCCAACCTAGCTACAACCATGACCTTCAGCATGCTAACCAATCTAAATAGTCGAGGACCCACCTCTTATTCCACGATTCTTTTTTTTTTTTTTTTTTTTGCGTTGGCAGGGTGCAATGCGAGAATCGACCTCGCTGAAGTCCATGTAACGGGATCTCACAGGTGACTCCCAACCAATTAAGGCTTAGGGCACCGCAGTCATAAGGATCTTTCGGCCACAAACTCTTCGGAGTTTCACCGGACTTCGAATGATTTGAGACTCCCGGCACCTACGACTTCCTAGCTCACCTATCCACCCATGTAGAACACTAAGTGTTGACTCCCGGACCGAGTGAAGGTTTAGAGGGCACCCACACGGGCTTTAAAGGCTTTCGCCATATACCCCTCGGTTGTGGTCTTTCTAGGGTTTCAAGATTAGCGTTGCAATTTCTTCTTTTTTCTTTTCTTCTTCTTTTCTTTTCTTTTCTTTTTATTTTGGAAGACACATTTGGCCTTCTATTCATGGGGGTCCTTAACCTGTAAAGGTGGTCCAATGAAACTAGGGAGTGTAAAAATTTTATTGCAAGGCTTGAGGAGGCTAGGCAGCTTTTAGGTTATTTGAAAAACCTGATGTGCCTTGTGTGTGGTTAGCTAAGGTGGAAGAAAGGTTAGGCAGCAAAGTCAACTAATCATCCACTCCAATTAGGTATGGAACCAATCTAACATCAATAGGAATTGGACAAAGTTTCAATTTTTCAAACTATGAGCTAGTAGAAACACATAAAAAATTTTGGTTGCAAAAAATGGGTCCAAATTTTGAGAAAAGTAAGGCGTATGGTATATGACTTTATAGAGAAAGGAACCAATGACCATGAACATCACAAAATGGAAGCACTCAAAATAATAACAAAAACATAAATGCAAAGCCACTTCTGTCCAGCTAACTCTCACACGACCGAACATCTCGATTGTCGAAATGGGGCTCGGATTGGAAAGTTAAGAAGAGTGTCCCCCTCCTGATGAGATGTGATCGTTGTTGGATAGGAGACACCCAAGCTTTCCATCGACACCTTATTCACTCAGTTTGGGCTTCAAATGAACAAATTAGGAGGAGAGAGAAAGAGAGGGAAAAAGTGACAGTTGGATCATTTTAAAATTACACCTTCTAATAATTTGAAAAAATGTTATTTCTGAATATATTTGGATTTTACACTCTCTAAGCTTTCCATGATACCAAAACGCCCTCGCGGAGTTGGATAAGAAAAAGATTATGAGCGAAACAAAATTGGAGGCAAAACAGTGGGGCCATAACGAAAATTCGCTATGATAGCGAAATTTGCTCATAGCGAAAATTTCGCAAGGTTTGCGAAAATTTCGCTATGTGTAATAGCGATTTTTTTTTTTTTGAAAAATAAAATAAAATAATTAATTAATAAATAAAAATACAAATACAAATAATAAAATAATAAAAATAAAAATAAAACTTTTTTTTTGAGAGACAAAATATATATTTTTTTAATATATAAAAAAAACGATTTTTTTTGATTTTTTAGAGACAAACTTTATATATATATATATATTATTTATAAAAATAAAAACAAATGTTTTTTTACTTACCTCCTTGTCTTGACTGTTTTTTGTTTTTGTGTCTATTGTGGAGGCCATGTGTATTTTTCGCTATCATAGCGAATTTCGTATATTAGCGAAAATTTTGCACCACAATTTTCACTATATAGCGACATTTTAGCTATGATAGCGTAGCATCTTGCTAAAATTGCGAAATTTTGCTATAGTTACGAAAATTCCCATCTTCATTTACGCAGCCTGCTTTCCAATTTCTTATTCGGGCTTCAATTTCACTAAAGCTATGAAATTAATACAATAAAAATTAAGAAAAATTTCGAGGAAAAGTGAAAAACAAGCTAGAACAAGATTAACTTAAAATTAGTGAAAATCTAAAAGAAAATTGTAGAAATCCAAATAAAAATACGATAAAATAAAATAAAAGCGGGAAAATTAAAACAAAAGTGGGAGGTAGTATACACCAGGCGATTTTTAGGCCTTTGGGAGGTACATTTGAAACTGGTGGAGCTTGTGGGAATGCTAAGGTCCAGGTGCTCCAAACCCGAACCCGAACCCTAGCCATCCACTATGCCATGCGGTATGTGCGGTTGCCATCGTTTTTGATATAGTGGCAAAGGTCTGTACAGTGGCCACTAATATCTTGAAATTTTGCCACCCGAAGCGTGATGGAGCGGCATGAGAGCTTTGGGAAGGCCGAGGTGCTGCGGGTTTTAGATTTCTTTGCGAGGTGTGGGCGGTATGTACAACGCGGTGGAGCTATTTTGGGGTTGAGCAAAGGCACCAGGATAAAGATTTATGTAAGAGTTAATGGTTGAATGATAGGCTCTTGGATCCCTTCCCTTTGTTTTCTGTCCCACTGCCACTCCTCGATCATAAGGAAGGATTTCTTCTTTTTCTTCTCCTTGGAAAAACAACAACACACGTATCGAGAGTTGGACAGCCCTTAGACATTTTAATAAAATCCTTTATAAGCCTGGTGTGGGTACATTGTTATACTTGCTCCTCTTTACCATGGTGTCACTTTGGCACTCCCTCCTGCAGTGGACATTCTTTGCGATTGATGAAGTTTTTCAATAAAGTCTTGGGGTTGTCCCATTTTACTCAAAGTCATTTTCCAGCCATCCCAATTTCTTGTTCAAATTGTCTTCCACGGTGACAATTCTCGGTCGAATGGGCATTAATCACTTATTCTACCCGCAAAGTCATCCATTTATCAGGGTAAGGTCCAAAAATAGAAGCATTCAAATGGAGGGATTATTTGTGGTGGCTGAGGTGACTCCCGGAGTTGAAGCATAATATGAGGGGTTCGGGAGGTGCATCTTGTGGAAGTGCAGGTTCCCATGAGGAATTCGTGTGATTCCCCCAACTATGGTTGTAAGTACTACCATATGGCACACAAAAACAATTCTACAACACTGTTTTTTTTTTTTTTTCAATGGAACTAAAAGAAAATGATAGTGATGAGGATCACAAGTGTTCCACAGCTCGTCAAATGCACTTAGGCACCATCCCAAACAGCGACGCCCATTTGATTCGTGCCCGCAGTAGGGTAATCTGAGGAATCCAACAATATTTGTATCCTAAATTCCTCCCTCTTGCTTACGTATGGCGATCGAGCGAATTTTCCAACGCGGGTATAAATGAATCTAAGGGTCGAGACACAAGGGATGGGTTTTTCTTTTGCACAAATGATTTACAGTGAAGGCCAAAATTGGTGAATTTGGTTTTTAGTTTTAAGGCTTGGTAAATAGGGAGTTGATGGTTTACAAACTAAAAATAAAATGAAATAAAGAAGAACTCCTTGAAGCATTGGGCCAGCAGGTTTAAAGTTCTAGGCTAGCCCAGGAAGTCCCCTTGGTTAATTTCCTCGGGTGGGGAGAATGACATATATAGTCATCTCGGTGGATCTTCATTTAACTTTAAAGGCTAAGCCCTAATAATTTTCCTTTTGGTAAAAGCATTTATTTAACATTTATGGTTCCTTAAGTGAAAATATGTCTCAAAACCTACCTATGATAACTAATAAGGGAAATGACTAATTGGAATATAATCAGTGAATCTAATGAAAGTATCCATTGAACCCAAAAAGCTTGCCAAATGCACATTAGGGAGAGCATGCTTAAGAGATTTTAACTTAAAAAGTTGAAATCCAACCCTTAACCTACCTCTAGTGGCTCGTAAAGAGCAACTAATGGATATCAGTGTATCTAATCCTAAGAGCCACCTTAACCTAAAGCTTGCCAAGAGTATTGGCCAAAGAAGTACATCAAAAGCTTTTTAAACCTAGAGTTGGAAATTAGGGAACCAAAATGTCAAACTGCTTGCGTGAAAAACGGGGCCACCGGCAGCAGCGAGGATCCTACCCCCGAGTAGCCTTTTCCTTCAAAGGAGGAAGGGAGTTTTGGCCAGCTCATCCTCGAGTTGTCATCCTTGGAGTGTTTGGGAAACCCCGAAAGGGAGAAAGAGGGAGAGAGAAGAAAATGAGGGGCCAAAAAAGCGGGGGGCCCCATAAGCACTTCCTTCCAAAAATTAGAACTTAGGTAACAGGTGTTTACATTGAAACTATATAGCCTTACAAACATGTGAAATACCAAAATAACAGAGCTAAGAATAATTCTGATGAGGAATTAGAAATGAGAAAACAAAAAAGCAGTCGTTTGGATAAAAACAAAAGCGAAAATTCGCACACGGTGATTTCCACTATCATAGCTAAGGTCGCTATGATGGCGAGAATAGCTATCATGAAAATACGGGCATAATGGTACGAAATTTGTATGCGCCAGTACTACGCTATGATAGCGTCTTATCATGGCGAAATTATCCTCTTTGTGGCGAATTTTGTATTCTGCTCTTGTTCCATTGCTTCCTGCGGCTACTATTCCCACTACACTATTCCATTCTTAGCTTTGATATTCTTCATTCCCAGGCTTCTTGAAATCGATAGAAAACCATATGAAATTGATGGAAATCAACTTGGAGCTTTGGTTATGATTGGATTGACACGATAATTTGGCTTCGATTCCTTGGCTTCTAGCTTGACCTGAAATGCAATCGAAGTGCAATAGGGACGAACATGTCAGTGGGTTGTTATAACAATTAGTACACAAAAAGCGCTCAAAAACTATTAAAAATAGGGTTCAAAATAGCACTTTTTGGGAATTAATCAACTCATGAGGGTGTAAGGCCATTAAAATGGCAAGTAATGTGTGTTGGGCGAATTTGGGTGTAAGAGACCCGCGGTATCATCGAAAAGTTTTGTAAGGGTGTAAGAGACCCACGGTATTATTCGGAAAGTTCTATGGTGGGTGTAAGAGACCCGCGGTGTGATCCTAAAAGTTCTGTATGAGTGTAAGAGACCCGCGGTGTGAGCCAAAAAGTTTTGTTGCCCAAAGAAGACACACGGTCATGGTTATCACTTAGACTTCGAGTTGGGTGATAGGAGTCGGGATTGACTCGGGATTAGTTACCCATTGGCAAGCGCATTGTGTAGGCCAGAAATTCAATTTTCTAAAAAGGGGCACAATCGTAATTTCGGTAAAAATTCAGAATTTTTTTAGATCTCGGATGACGAAACGAACTTCTCCGTTGAAATCGTCTTTTGAAATTTAGCTACCACGTCGAATTCGTTTAGATTCGAGGTGGTGAGTTTCCACGTTTCGGCGTGGGGTGTCGGATGACACATGGCAAGATAAGGGGATGCCACTTGGCACCATAAAGGTGTGACACTTGGCATAAAAAGGGATGGCTCATATTGAGCCACATGGGTGGCATGATCCCATGGCTCACAATGAGCCACATGAGGGGATGATGTCATTAAGTGGATTTATGAAATAAAATTAAAGGGATGGAAAAAGGATAGCCACAAAATTTGCTTAAGGAAGGAGGGGAGGAAATTTCCTCCCATAACCGGATGATGATTTTAAAAGGGAGAAAAGGGCCAGAAAGGAGAAAGAAGATGGAGAGAAATGAGGAGGAGAAATGAAGAGAAAATGAGAAAAAGGAAAAGAAAAGCAAAGTAAAGGAATAAAGCAAAGGAAGGAAGCGTGGGAGAGGAAGAAAGAAATTGGATACGAGAAGGCTTTGTTCTTCATTTTAGAGAAGAGCGTCTTCCTTCTCTCTAGATTTGTAGACAATCCGGTAGTAAAGTTCCTTCGAGACAAGAAGGGAAGTGTTCTACACGGAGAGGACAACGCGTGGACTTCGGTTTTTGGAAGTTTCTTCAACTTCCAAGAGGTAGGATATTTTCCTACTTGGTTTACCTTTAGCCTAAAGGCTTTATAATGGTAGGGGTTGCTTATGGGAGGCCATGAGAGGCCATGTGAATTAGTTCCAAGCCTTGGGATTAAGGGGTATGGATTTCATGACCGGTTGCATGACTGTGGGAGTTAGGGTTTTACTAGAAACTGAAAGTTTCTAGATGTTGTGATTTTTTGATGAGATGGCAATGATTGGAACCAATATGGTTCATGTTTGCGAAGGGGCCGTGAGGTACCCTGTTGAATGGTCTAAATTTTGAGACCTTGTTGTGTGTTATGGCTTGCTTGAATAACATGCTAAGTGTGGAAATATCATATTGATGCATGCTATTTGATGTATTAATATGGTTTGCATGGAGGTGGATTATATGTATAAATTATAATTGTCCATGGTGTGTAAATGTTTCATGTAGTGCTCATTCATGCATGTAACATGAGGAAAATGCATTGGCATCATGCATTTCA
The DNA here is from genome assembly GCA_016808115.1 of Tetrastigma voinierianum. Taxonomy (NCBI): domain Eukaryota; kingdom Viridiplantae; phylum Streptophyta; class Magnoliopsida; order Vitales; family Vitaceae; genus Tetrastigma; species Tetrastigma voinierianum. The sequence continues at coordinate 162,475 of JAEQBH010003092.1, forward strand.
TATGCCTGATCACATCAGCGTCGGTCGGGTGTGAGTCACGAGTAGGATTTATTCATCAGTGTTGGTGAGTGGGTCGTGAGCTCGGGAAAAATGGGACAAAGTCAGTAGAGATTCACGAGTGTGAAAATGAATCAAAATGATAAATTACATGTTTTGGGCGGGCGAAGTTGGGTCGATCCCGAGGGTGAAAGTCCACGGGGTTATTCATGGTTAGACATGAATCCCGGCGATGCAAGTTCGTGAAAATGTTGTTGAAAAAGGCGTCACGGCGTCCTCACGGTGTAAATCGAATCCGTTGCCCTGAAAATAAAGGAAAAGAAATCAGGTTTTGATAAATAAAATTGGAGAATTGTCAATGGTTTAGTCATGGTGTGTAACGAGGTTTAGTCATGCTTGGCATTCCAAGTGTGGGGGAGTCGGTTGGGACTTGGGTCGCTAGGCATGAGGGGTTGCATCGCCATGTTTATGGGCATTTTCATATAGAGAATAATTGTATGGAATGTGATTGCTTGTTATATATGCCATTGCATATACCATTTTAGGTGAGGAGTAACCCTTGTAGGAAAGCTTTCTAAGGCTTTGCTCACCCGTCGTAGGACCCCCTTTCGAATGTGAGGGACTATCCGAGAATGATGCGCGATAGAGGTATCTTTTAAGAAGAAAGCCGAAATGTGGCTTTAAGTAAATATTTTGTAAATATGTATAAAGCTTTTTTTTGTAGAACAAACATGAAAACTATGAAAATATAGTTGAGATATGTGTTTTATGAGTATGGATGTATGGGCCCCATGTGGCATATTTTGCTCGTATTAGCGTCTCGTAAAGCGAGACATATAGAATTTCCGCGAGGTTGTGGTGGTCAGCGGACACTGATTTGGGCGTCACACATTGGGTGCTAATTAGCGGAATGGGGGCTCGGTTGTTAGTAATAGTGCTCTAGGCCTATTGTATGGACATGAGTATTTTTGACTATTTAGCAAGGAATTTATTATTTTGATGATTTGCATGTTTTATTATATATAATGTCCTTGAATAATATTATTAATTATTCTAAATGTCCCTAATCGGTTATTGTTATAGAATAACGATGAATTAAAATTAATATAAGAATTTGATTGATATTCATGGGATGAATATGTGTATGAGATATAAATCAAATTTATATCTATTTGTTGAGAACAAATATTGGACAGAACCGTCTTGAGATTAATACATGGATCAAAGTCATAGGATTAATCTAATAGTTGTGTCATTAAATCCTTTGACTGAGATGCGCTATAGTTCTCCAACATAAGGAATAATTGTGTTTTGATATAATCAAGCGTTGTCTTTAATCGGATGACTATAAAGGTTATACTTTGAACATAAGAAGAATTATGTAGTGAGATATGAAGCGATTAAGATGGAATTTGTCCCTCTTGTTATAAGATATCTCCTAAGTCCCTCGACAATTGAGGTGAGAAATACGTAATTAGGTGTAAAATGAATTGATGGAGATCCAATGTCATTTGTTTAGTCCCGATCTAATTGGGTTTCGAGTAATCAAAGATAGAGCTGATATAAGGTGGACTTTGTCCATGCCTTATATTCTATCAAGATATCATGAGACAAAAGGATTATGTCATTAGCTATATTAAAAGGTTGTCTCGGATCACTTGAGCTTTCATTTGCTTGGGTAGTCATAATGTCTTGCTGGTGGCCACTTATGACATGGGATCAAATATAGTTTAGGCCTCTTTTGTCAATGTTAATTGAACCTATAGGGTCATACATTGAAACGAATACTAACGGTTATGGTTTTTCACTCTCTGTGGTAATTTAAAATGATGAATTATTTTTAAATTACAAATATAATTAGTTGTTATTTAAATTCGAATTTAATTTTGAGAAAGTTTAAATTCGTGATTTAAATTATAACAAATAGTAATTTGTTATATTTTCTTATTGGATAAATAAATCTGTAAGGGGTTTTTTGTTTTTGGATGTGAATTTAAATTGTTATTATTTAAAGATTTTAAATATATAATAATATAAGTCGTTTCATATCGATAAGGATTTGAATTTAAATTGTTATTATTTAAAAGAGTTTTAAATATGTAATAATATATAAATATTTTGTAGTAGTTGTCTTTTACTCTAAGAAAAACCAAAAGCGAGAGAGAAAGAAAAAAACCTAATTTCGTTTGAGAAAACGAACTGAATTAATTGACAAGATCGTTCATTATTTGTTCGTGTGGATACTTGTAGGGTGGTCGCTTTTTTTCGAGAAGAACGCGGCACCTTTGAAGATCCAAATAAACCAAGATGCAGACTTTGAAGGCTTGACGAATCGATCTACAAGAGGTAAGTTTCGTTTACCCTTCCTTCGGTTTTTTATGAAACGCATGTGATCCTTGGTGGGTTAAGGGATAAAAAATTTTAAATTCCGTTACATTTATGTTCCAATCAGATTGGATATTCTGCGTAACCCGGCGGTGTTATCGAGGCCATTTGTGTTTCATAAAAATCGATAAATACCATCTTTGATCGTATGTATGTGATGTATATGATTACATGATTTCGCGTTTTTTGAATATATGTGATAACATGGTTTGTCCCGAGCGACATAGTTAATAGGTTTTGTTAAGGTATTAATTGATTGAATCCCGAGCCTAAAGGATTAGATTAATATGATTAAAGAATCAGAATGGGATATTGCCATTAAAGTGTTTAATAGCATGTTATATGATTTTGGCTTTGTCTTAATCAGATTAATACATGGGCTGAATTCATATCAATTTTGATTTATCAATGATTGTTTATGGTGGTGCGAAAATAAGCCCAATGTGTAATGAGATTACATAATATGTTGTTTTAATGTGATTTTGATGACTTTCGGCTTATTCAAAATTTTATTGATGAGATCAATGAAAATTTAATTTTTGAGACAAAACTCTAGTGTTTCTGATGGAACCGCCGTAACAGCTCAGTAGCACATATAGAATTTAATTGGTTTAAATACCGCCTGTTATAATTTATTTCTTTTAATGCAAATTGTTTATGCTATATGATAACATGATATATTTTGCATGTTGTGTTGCTCACATGGTGCACGGTATGGCCTTTTGTGTGTGTTTTGGCGAGTTATTATTATTGTTTTACAAGGGTTGTAATTATTAATACGGCTTGCATGCCAATTTTATTTTATTGTAATTTTTATTTTACTATTAGTAGTATTTATTTAATTGTTTTAATGAAACAGAGACAATGAAGCCATTTGAGAATCCTTAACCAATCAACCGCTGATGATGGAGGAGCTAGGTGTCTATGCGCAAGTTGGTGGTCAAATCGACATCATGGGATTTGCTTATTACTACCTAGGAATATTTGATCTTCATATTAGTATGAAGGAGATCAATCTAGATTAAGGCCATCTTGTGACATGTTTATTATATGGATGTATTAAATGTTGTGTATGATGTTACATGAGTATGTGATCTTAGATGTATGATGAGATCTATTAATTGAAAATTAAAATCAATCCAAGATCCCTCACATAAAATTTAAAGCTAACATACCATCCATGTATTTAAACACTTGTCCAAACCTTTTATCACCTTAATGTGGGTTATACCAAAGTAGAAGTACATTAGGTTACATTAGTGAGACAAGATGAGTAATGGTGCTACCCATATGTTTAAAAATGGTTTTAACTTTATTAGGTTATCAAAAAGCGGTTTGGAGCTAATGGCATTAGATGGGATTTAAACACATCTTAAGGACATATGATGTCAAAATCCATAAATATCTAAGGGATTGCATGAGATGTAATTGGTAAGGTTACCTACCTAAATAACTTAATTTTAAGTGTCATGCAAAGGCGACTTAAAGTTGAGTAAAATATGGATCTTAGCTCATTAGATTAATATGATTATTCTTGAGGGTTGTTGAATTTAGTGAGAATTTTTCTGAAATCAAAATACTTATCGAACTTTGCATTCATTGCTTCAGATGGCCAACAATAACAACAACAATTCTACTATGTACAGCTGCGATCAGTCCTTGAGAAGAAGAGGATAAACACTAGGACTAGCTTCCTTGACTAAAAATGAAAGGCTATATTAGAGCACCTTGATAGGCTTGGATTTCCATTGAGCGAGAGTTGGCAAGCGATTTGATCACGAATTCAACGGCTGATAGTTACGTGATTTGTCATGAACTATAACATAAGATGGAAATGGACAAATTTATCCTACAGCAAATGATGCTTAAAACGTGAAGCGAATATTAAATCAAGCGGCCATGTTGATGGTTGAAATGGAAAGGGCTTCAGAGCAGAGACGGGGCAAGGGGCAAGGGGCAAGGGCAAGGGCAAAGTAAAGTCAATGCTCAACCCAAACCCAAAAACCCACAGACCAAGGCTAAATCCCAAAGGAAGTGTTTGTTTCTTTTGCAATGAACTGGTCATTGGAAGAAGTTGCAAGTTGTATTTAGAGGATCCCAAGAAGAAAAATTTGGTGAGACCGGAGTTCTTGAGTATTTATGTTATACAGATTAATTTTTCTCCTTCTAGTTCCTGGGTATTAGATACTAGATGTGGATCTCACATTTGTACAAATGTGTAGGGGCTCAAAAGGAGTAGACAACTGAAGAAGGGCGAAGTTGATCTACGAGTAGGCAATGGAGCAAAAGTTGCTGCTTTGGCTGTAGGAAGTTATGAACTTACTTTGCCCAGTGGGATTTTGTTAGTTTTGGACAATTGCTATTATGTTCCTACAATGTGTAGGAATATTATTCAGTTTCTTGTTTGGATAATGATGGTTTTCTTTTATTATTAAGAGATAATAATTGCCATTTTCATAAGACATGTTCTATGCAAATGCTATTTGCAAGGATGGTCTTTATGTTATGAACCTTCAAAAATCCGACAATTCTCATGTCTATAACATAACTACTAAGAAATTTAAAATTGTGAATTTAGAATTCAACCTATCTTTGGCATTGTGGCCTTGGCCATATAAATGAAAAGCGCATCTCAAAAAACTCCATCAAGTTGGACTTGAATTCATCTGATTTTGAATCATATGATACATGTGAATTTTATGCAGTAGAGTAAGATGACAAAGGATCCTTCTTGGACACGGTGAAAGGGCCAATTAATTATTGGATCTCATGCATACGGATGTATGTGGCGGACCATTAAGTTCGGATGCTGAGGGAGGTTACAAGTCTTCATTACATTTGCGTGGCTTCCCAACGGATATGGACATGTCTACTTGATGGAGACATAAATCCTGAATCATTTAAATGTTTAAATCTTTCAAAAATGAAGTACAAAACCAACGGCAAGACAATCAAGGCGCCCCGATGCGTCGAGGTGGCGAATATTTGAGCCAAGAATTTGATGACCATCTTGGAACTTGTGGAATCATTTCACAATTAACTCCCCCTGGAACACCACAATGGAATGGTGTGTTTGAGATGAGGAATCAAACTTTATTAGATATGGTTCGATCTATGATGGAGTCGACAAATCTTTCATTTACCTTTTGGGGTTATGCACTTAAGCTTGAGTGCGTTCACTAAATCGAGTTCCATCCATGAGTTTGAAAAAGACACCATATGAGATATTGGTATTAAAAGGCCCGGTTGTGCTTTTCTTAAGATTTGGGGTTGTGGGGCTTATGTAAGCGTCAAGTTTCAAATAAGAAATTTGGAGCCGTCCCCGATAAATGTCTTTGTGGGGTATCTAAAGAGACTAAGGGATACTACTTTACAGTCATGAGAGCAAAGTATTTTGCTCGAAATGGTGTCTTTCTAGAAAGATTTATTTCTAAGGAACCGATGCGAGGTAGTACAACTCGAAGAAGTTCGAGAACCACAAGATAACATTGAACCTCTTGTGGATGCTCGCAATTAACAAAATATTGTTAGCCAGTTACTCCTATAGCATAAAATTTACGTAGATCTGATAGGATCGTCATGAGCCCGAGAGATATGGATTTCTTGTGATTGATAACCATGATGTATTGTTAGTGGATCAAAATGAACCCACTACCTATCAAGAGGCTATGTTGGATCCAGACTCTGAGAAATGGTTAGAGGCCATGAAGTCTGAAATTCAATCCATGTATGATAATCAGGTATGGACCTTGATTATTACTGAAGGTACAAAAGACCATTGATTTTTAAATAGGTTTAAAGAAAGCGGCATGGATGGAAAGTGCATACTTAAGCAAAAATTTGAATTCGCAGGTTTCAAACAAACTCGTAGTATAGTATGATGAAACTTTTTCACTGTAGATTGTATGCTTAAGTCTATCGCGGAATTCTTATTGTCATTCTTTGCATATCATGATTATGAGATTTGGCAAATGGATCTTAAAAGCGTGTTTCTTAATGGAAACTTACTTGAGGATGTGTACATAGCACAACAGGGTTTTGTCTGACCTAAGAATCGTAAAGTATGCAAGCTTCAAAGATCCATTTTATGGTTTAGACGGACCTCTCGGGTTGGAATCTTCATTTGATGAATCAGTCAAAGGGGTTTGGATTTGTCAAAAATGAAGATGAGCCTTAATGTTTATAAGAAAATTAGTGGGGCTATGATTGTATTTTGATCTTATATGTTGATGACATTTATTCATTGGGAATGATATCCACCGCTGCGAGAATGTCGAGTCTTGGTTAGAAGTGTTTCTCAATGAAAAGACTTAAGCGAAGGCTTTGCTATATCCTAGGATAAAGATCTATAGAGATAGATCTACGCAGAGGCGGTGGTTTAAGTCAGAAATTAACTACATAGACAAGGAAATGCTGAAACGATTCGAGTATGGAAAGATTCAAGAGAGGTGAAGTTAAGATATCACGAGTTCAACATATGATAATGTTGTGATCCATTGACTAGCCTCTACCACAAGCAAAACTGTTGATCGTCATTGGGTTCATAGGTATTAGATACATTGATGAATGGGCCTAGCGTAAGTGGGAGGATTGTTAGTAATAGTGCTCTAGGCTATTAATATGGACATGGTATTTTGGTATTTATGAGAATTTGTGTATTTTGATGATTTGCATGTTTATTATATATAATGTCCTTGAATAATATTATTAATTATTCTAAATGTCCCTAATCGGTTATTGTTATAGAATAACAATGAATTAAGAAGTATAAAGTTTGATTGATATTCATGGGATGAATATGTGTATGAATACAAATCAAATTTATATCTATTTGTTAAGAACAAATATTGGACAGACCCGTCTTGAGATTAATACATGGATCAAAGTGTTAAGTTAATCTCTAATAGTCGTGTCATTAAATCCTTTGACCTGAGATTGTTATAGTTCTCAACATAAGGAATATTGAGTTTTGATATAATCAAACGTTGTCTTTGTCGAATGACTATAAGGTTATACTTGAACATAATAAGAATTATGTAGTGAGATATGAGCGATTAAGATGGAATTGTCCACTCTTATTATAAGAGAGATATATACAGGTCATAAACCGATTGGGAGCGAGAAATCGTAGGTCGTCTTTCGAATGAATTGATGGAGATCAATGTCATTTGTTTAGTCAATCTAATTGGGTTTCGAGTAATCAAAAGATAGACGATATAAAGGTGGACTTGTCCATTGCCTTATATTCTATCAAGATATCATGAGGCAAAGGATTATGTCATTAGCTATATTAAGGTTGTCTCGGATCGCAAGGCTTTTCATTTAAACAGGTAGTCGTAATGTCTTGCTAGAGGCCACTTATGACTTGTAGGATCAAAATGTGATTTAGGCCTACTGCCAATGTTAATTGAACCTATTATAACAAATAATTAATTTGTTATATTTTCTTATTGGATAAGGAAATAATCTGTAAAGGGTTTTTGTTTTTTTTTTTTGATGTGAATTTAAATTGTTATTATTTAAAAGAGTTTTAATATATAATAATATAAATTTGTTTCCCATATCACGATAAGGATTTGAATTTAAATTGTTATTATTTAAAAAGAGTTTTATAAGTCGATTCCTTATCGATAAGGATTTGAATTTAAATTGTTATTATTTAAAGAGTTTTAAAATATATAATAAAAATTCGTTTTGACTTAAACCCTAGCGGACTTATAGATATATATGTGAGACATATATATTTTGTAGTAGTTGTCTTTACTCTAGAACAACCATGAGAGAGAAAGAAAAATAAAACCACCCCAATTTCGTTTTGAAGACGAGACACGAACTAGCATTCATGAGATACGTTCATTATTTGTTCGTGTGTGGATACTTGTAGAGTGTGGTCGCTTTTCAGAAAGGCAGCACCTTTGAAGATCCAGGAAGGAATAAACCAAGGCCCTTGAGACTTTGAAGGCTTGAATCGATCTACAAGAGGTAAGTTTCGTTTACCCTTCCTTGAGGTTTATGAAGCGCATGTGATCCTTGGTGGAGTTAAGAGATAAGAAATTTTAAATTCAGCGCATTTATGTTCCAATCAGTTGGATATTGTGCAGTAACCCAACAGCGCATCGGTATATGGTGTCATTGGTACTACCGATGACCATTGCTCCTGCTGGCATAGGCATGTGTGAAATTAAACCAGTGACTCGGGATATGAGCGTAAAGCATTTCGCCGTGACATATGACATTCATGTAGACATTTCTTGGATGTTTTGTTTGTTTATTATTGGCCGTTCATGTGCATAGGTGGGAGTAGCGCCAGTGGGTCATTTCTCTCTTGGACTATCTTCCGTACGGTGTAGGATCCCCCTTCCGGTGCGGGACATGTCTGAGGCGAGACGACGGCTCTTTAGAGGCTCTTGTAGGAGTTTTCCTTTTTCTCATTTCTCTTCTCCTTTGGTCATTTTCTCTCCCTTTTTGGAGCAACCACTCATTCGGTCAAAAGGAGGAAATTTCCTCCTCATTTCCTCAAGTCTCATGTGTGGCCATCAATTTTCCATCTTTATTCCTTATTTCTTTATTTCCTTTTTATGACATCATCAACCACATGGCTTCATGAAGGCCATGGGATTCATTTCCCATGTTGCTAATTGAGCCTTTCCTTTTTGTGCGAGTGTCACTCTTTTGTAGTGTAAATGGCATCCCCGACCTGCCATGTGTCATCGAACCTTGCATGTGTCTCGAAAAACGTGAAATCCCGACCACCTCGGAATCCAACGAAATTCGACGTGGTAGCTAAATTTCGAGAGACAATTTCAACGAAAAAGTCCGTTTCGTCATCCGAGATCTAGAAAAATTTCGGATTTGTACCGAAATTACTATTTTACCCTTTTTGAGAAAATTGGATTTTTCTCGGGGTTTCAAATGAACAGCTTTATATGACATGCATAATTGAGATTTGAATATTTAGAAGTAATTTTTGTTGGCATGAAATTTTGAATTTGGAGAATTAATGAATTTATAAGGTTGTGCATTTACTCTGAACAAGTGTTTGGTAATTGGACAAAATCCGATTCTGAAAGGTTAGCGTCGTTTCCACTTCAAACCTTCAAGATGAAGGCTTGAGGTGTGAATTGGCGATCATGCCTAGGGTGGAGTTTTAAAGGCGTGACAGAGTGTTATCAGAGCTATAGGTTTATGATCTTAATGGGAACTTGTTTAAGTTTGTCTATGTCGATATATAGTGACGTGTTAGTTGATAGTTCATATCCGTTTGTGTATTCTTAGCATTCTTTACAAATGTATATTAGATAATTGATTTCTTGGTGACTAGTTAAAGTTCCTTACACTTTCTTTGTCTTTGTTTAGTTTGTTGGTTTAGTGAATATACTTTTATCAATATGAATTATGATTTGAATTTGTCACTTCTTTAGGACATGTCATTATGGACAATATAATTGGTTTGAAGTTATTTTATGTGATTGGTAAAGAAGAGAATATTGAATTGACTTAATACTCATTAAACATTAAGGTTTTGTTTGAGTTTTGAGAGGATGAATTAAGAAAGACTTACTACCTTTAATTGTTGATTGTTTTTTGAGGAAAATATTGTCTTTCCATATTCTTAACTGATTATCTTGAGTTTAAGTTGAAGGGGAAACATGTGGATAAATTGTTACTCATAGCTAAGGTAGTTATTTGCTTAGAAGTGTTGTTAAGTGTTTTAAGTCAATGTGATAAGTGATGAAAACAGTTTGAAATTTAAAAAAGGATCTGATATTGTTATTAAAGTTTGAAGTTTCTTGGGATTTATTGAGTTACTACAGTCATTATTAAGAGATCTCTAAGATTATCTTATATTTTCAGGGTGACATAGAAAGAAGTTAAGTTGATTGGTCTTATAACTATGATGATAGCTTCACGAGTTTAGAAGAAATTGTTCTTAGTAGCAACTCTTATTTTGATTATTTCATTGGGTTCAAAAAGATTAGTTTTTGCATGATGCCTTTCATTAGGATTTATGTGTGTTCTTACTTGGCATGGAAAAAAAATTGATATATACTTATAGACATTTTGAAATTTTAAGATAGAGAAAATTACCTTGTTATGATTTGAAGTTAGAGTAAAATGATTTTGCATAAGATATGAAGACATTTGTCTTATTTATGATCTACTCATAGTTTATGAGAGTTTGAAGTCTTTGTCTTCTTAAAATGATTTTTAAGTAGAAAAAAGAAGATCTTAAATACAATTACTTAGAGATTATGATGACACATTATTTAGTACTAATAAAAAAATGAGAATCTTTGTGATTTATGCCTTAAATGAAAAAAATTGATTCCTTAGGAAATCATTTGAGTCGTCTAAGCGATTAGTATATGATTTGAGATGTTTACAAGTCTATGTTGCTGCCTTTGGATTTTAGAGTTCTTATGTTGAGCATTATAGTGCAACTAAATTTGTGACGCCTCGGGCAGTCCGTTGACTACCGTCAACCATGGAGCCTAGTAGAGTCGGGTTGCAGCGCCACTTTAGAAATTAGACGAGTCTCCTTTACATGGGGGCTCTGCCCCGAATGCAAAATCACATATCTGTCCCAACAGGTGCAATATAATCCAATATATCAATCACATGAGTATCTGACCACTTGGGCCCATAAACAATACACTTTCAAATATGCATACCAACTATGAATCCAACTATATGTCCTATAGTTACAAGAGTTACAATATTTTCACTCTTAACAATACATATATTAAACTTAAAGAGTTCTAATACATGTAAAACCACCAAACACGTGAAACTTAACCAGAACTTCGACCTCTAGGACGGGCGTCTCCTCATACGCTCCACTATTACTGTAAAGGGGTCCCACGGCCCAGGGTGGTGAGCTAATACTCAGTAGGAGAATGTCGCCTAAGTGGGCTACTCACCACCTAAATGCAGTGTAATGGTTCAATTTAAACACATATTCAAGCAAATGCATGAGTCTACTTGAATGTCACCATGACCAACTCGGATCAGGGTTTCTCATGACTCTCTCACACTCGCTAAGCCTCGTATAGGAATTATTGTTTTGTTTGTTGTGGACAGCCTCCGATGTGTATATATATATCAATTGGGCCGCTCCGACGATTGATATATTATTTGGTTGTGGACTACCCTCCGATGAATATCAATTGGGCCGCTCCGACGATTGATATTTTAAATTTGGGATAATTAGTGTTTTTAGACAACCCTCCGAACCATTTCCTCTAGACTCATCTCATGCACTAACTCCTATAGTCCTAGGATGTTTCAGTGCATATGGAATGCATGTATGCCATTTCCAATACAGTCTAATCACAATCAAATATGTAAACATGCACATATTCACATAATATCCAATCACACAATCATGTCATGTAATTATAATTTCAAATATCAAAATTAGCTCACTTGGGATAATGATCAAACACGAGCAATTTAATTTAAATCCCACTCGACTAACCTGATTTTCACAAAAATATATTTTCATTAATCACTATTCCTAAGGCGAAACCCTAGGGTTCTGGTTCCAACACTCAACTCAAGTCATCGGTTCTTTGTGAACCCCGCATCTCACGGCCATTCAGGCCTTTTTCCAAAACCAATATGATTTAATACCAAATCACCGTTTGACCAACCCAATCAGCGCCGTGCGATCACGGCTGCTCCAATGGGTACTCAAAAATTCATATCAATTCGGTCCCAAGGTTTGGAACCGATCAAACGACCTCTCACGGCCTCATTCAGCTCAAACATTTGCAAAGTATTTAAAAGAGGGAATAAAACGCAAGTAGGGAGAAACCCCTACCTCTTGGAGTTTGTCAAAAACTCACAAATCCAGTACCCACGCAAAGCCCTCTCCGCGTAGAGCAGTTCTTCTTCTTGTCCCGAAGACCGCCAACAGTTGGATCGCGTGTATTTCTAGAGAGAAGTTTCTCTCTCTAAGGAAAATCTCTCAAAAATGGCTACTGTAAGAAAAAAAAATCTCCCTCTCATGTTTTTTTTTTGCTTTGGTTTATGAAGGAGAAGATGCACTGTGCTATTTTGTCACCTTGGCAGGCTTAAAATCAAAATCAAAATGACCATTATGTCCCTCTTTGAGTGTGTGGCGCTACATACGGTCGTCCATTTTCATCATTTCTCTACTCATACCACTTATGGCACATGAGTACGTGTTATATGTGACTTTCGTCTCATCGAAAGTCGTTTTACGGCACCCGAACCGCGATGCCTCGAAAAACGTGTCAACTCCGACTATCTCGAAAATTCATTTGCATTTCTAGTTAGGTTTCACGAGGGCGATTCCAGCGGTGAAATCCGTTTCGATCATCAGATCAGGAGAATAAATTTATATTTTTAAGCCCGAAATAACAATTTTGTAATCGAATTTCACGATTTTGCCCTTATTCTAGAAATTGGAATTTCTAAGGATATCACATTCTCCCCTCCTTAAAGGAATTTAGATCAGAAATTCGGAATGATACAATCAGCACATGCATGTCTGTTAGCGCACTCTACCATGCATGTAAGCGGTCCATTTAAATTTTCAGCGACTAAAATTCGCATTACTTCCTTCATCCTAAACAAGAAGGGATAAGTGGCCCGCATCGTGTCCTCGCGCTCCCACGTGGACTCCTCTACTCCATAGTGCCTCCATAGTACCAACACTAGCCTCACGGTTTTGCGTCGCAAAACCTGATCACGGCTATCAACAATGCACACTGGTCCCTCCTCGAAGGTCCATCAGTGTCAACCTCAATCTGTCCCCAATCCACCACATGAGCTGGATCTGGAGTATACTTCCTGAGCATGGAGACGTGAAACACCTCGTGGACATCTGACATCTTTGGGCGATTAAAGAAGCCAACGATGCATAGCGGTGCCTATCCTCACCGAGTATCTCGAAGAGGCGAATAAACCTCGCGATAGCTTCGGCGCTTACCCAGGCCCGATCACTCCTCTCTTAGGCATCACATTCAAGAAAACGCGATCACTAACCTCGAACTCTAAGGGTCGACGTCGCACATTAGCATAAGCTCTTGCTTAGGCTACGGCCGTGAGAAAGGCCTTCTCCGTATCAAGCTCACACCTTCTGGGAGGTGTCTCCCCAATCGGTCGGGACCGGTGATGGGGCTCTCCACCTCGGTCCAACATAGCGACGATCCTACATGGCCTCCCATACAATGCCTCATATGGTGCCATTCGGCATACTCGCTGATAACTGTGTTGTAAGGCGGAGTGCAGGGCAATTAATCCTCTACCATATGATCCGGGCCAGTGTCACGGCATGTCCTCCCAACACTAGTAGCATAATCCATACAACACGTAACCCTACACAACCCTTGCTTGGCGTGTAAACGCTAACCTCTCTAAGGTAACAATCACTGACAATCCAATGGACGTCAGTCTAGTCCATGTCATGAATGACATCCATTTACCTAGCCCTTGCCAGCTCAACAACACCCAACGTGATTTCCAATGGGTATCTAAATCTCGAGTCATTCCCGACTCCTATCATTCAACTTTAAGTCTACATGATAGCACAATCCGTGTGTTTTTCATCTCGAGTCACTCCCGACTCCCTATCATAGCTCTAAGTCTATGCGTGAATTTAAGCGTGTGTTTTCATGTCGGGCGGCAACTCTTCGACACACTTTGGGCACATTCGTTCTACAGCGGAAATTTGGGATGTCTCCTCGGGTCTCTTACACCCACACAGAAATTCGGGCCCGAGTCTCTTACCTAACTCTAGGCTTCTCACCTTAATAGAGATTCACGGGCCCCACTTTTTGCTTTCCTTGTCACGTTTTAATTACTGTGCCTTTCTGTGATTCGAACTAAAGTGCTTCATTGAGCGATAGTTCCAAAGACAACTCAAGCCCCACACTCACCAAGAGTGGTGAATGACCGTCTAGTGCACCCACACTGGAAGCTCAGCGATGTTACCGTGCACATGAGAGCGCAGCGATGCTATCTTTGTGACAACCAATCCCGGTTCCACCATGAGCATAATCTCGAGGATCTCTCGGCTCATAATCTCGACTGCTCGGTCGACTCTCACCCCTACATTCCTAGGGAAGAACATCATACTGGCTTCTCTAAAGGCCTTAACCTCTAAGCCCAAATTCAATGCTGTGTCGAGTATGACAACCCGGCTAAGGTCTCAGTGCCCGACAACTCGATGCATTTGTCGGCTCACATCCATGTCAAGCCGACATCAACAACCAATATGTCTACCACCTAAGGTCCACCACGCTTCCATTTGCTCAACTACGATCACATCCTTGTGACTTGACCCACACTCTGGCACCTCGGCCTTCTCTGTGTTTATTAGGGAGTGCTTGTATAACACCCGAACTAAAACCGGTTCCTCGGCCATTCTAGGGTGTGGAGGAATGGCCCATGCTCTCTCTTGTCACATGCGTTTGTAGGTGCATTGTCCAAGTCTTGGGATCCCTGTCTCTGGGGCAATCCGTCACTCATGCTCAATCCTGGCCCTAGTCCTGAAACTAGTGTGAAGCGAGAAGTCATACGCCTGCCGAACTAGGAAAGGCCCTGATCCTCCCTCTTGTACCAACACCGTATCTGAGTGTTCCCGAAGTATCCTCAATCTCTCTCTCATGGTCGGGGAACATCTGACCATGGAGTCCATGTCCGTGGCGAAGTCACATGATCCTGTCGAATGGACAACTGGCCCATTCTCGTGTCTCTGTTAATACCCGACCAATCCCCGAAACTACGTATCTCGAGATTTGACATTCGGTGCTCTCGACTCATCAACGCCTCTCGACCTTCTCTAGGTTGGTGACACTCACGATCTTGACACCACGTGTCCTAAAACTCCTGAGTAAAGCTAAAACTCGCACTTGCAGTCTTAGCGTATAGGCGATGGTCTTTTCGACAAGCGTAAAGCTTGATCCTCAAGAGTGATACTCAGTGCTCCCACTCATTGCAGGGTAGTCGAGGAATGTCATCTACGAAGACTACGAAAAACTGATCTAAATAGGGTTGGAATACCCTATGCATGAGGTCCATGAATGTTGCTGGCGCATTCGTCAATCCAAAGGGCATCACCGTAAACTAAAAGTGCCATAGTAGCGTCCTAAATGACTGTCTTAGGGATATATCGTATGACCCTCGGTTGATGGTAACCGGTCACGAGAAGGTCTATCTTGGAAGTAGACTCGCGCTCCTCTCTGATGATCAAACAAATGTTCGTCAATCCTCGGTAATGGGTACGATTCTTGATCGTAACCACTGTTATTTGTCGATAGTCGATACGGTCGAAGGTCTTGTCCTTCTTTTTCGTAAATAGAACTTGGGCGCCCCATGGTGAAGTGCTCGGTCTAATGAACCCCCTTGTCGATAGCTCCTTTAAGCGGACTCGAGTTCTACAACTCAACGGTGCCATCATCTTAGTCATAGAGATGGGAGAAATCTGAGGGTATAACTCGATGCAGTCTACTACCCTCGAGTGGAGGTAGTCGAGGTAAGCTCATGGAAAAACATCACATGTTGCACACTACTTGAGGTAGATCCAAGTCTGATCTCCTAGTCCTGCAGGAGTGGCTGACCAACCCGCTCTTATCCCGAGGCAGCAGTTTCGTACTCTTTGTGCGGGGCAAAATGTCATGCTTGTCCCCACGAAATACCATGTCCCGATTGCAGTCACAGCATAGGCGAGTGCCCTCCTCGCTCACAATCGATGCGATCACATGGCTATCGGCCGGTCCATCCTAGGATGACATCGAACTTCGGACATGTCCATGATCCTCGGGTGTAGTAAGTAGAGTCCCCCAGGATCTCAGCTCATGAACTCGACATATCATCCCTATTCTCGCCCTAATCCCTAGGGGAGACTCACGTACAACGGCTCCTCTAAGGTCTCTAGAGGTCCTTGCCCATTTCCACCATATTTGGGCCTCATTCTCCTAGCCGACAGCGGCTAGTCTAATCTGATGCGTGTCGGAAGGTAATCTCCGTAGCCTCTAACACCTTCTCGATCTGCGTAAACCAATGAGGTGCATTACCGTCGGATCTCCTCCCCTGTGAATGTTGGGGATGATGTGTCCCTAAACCTGCGGGGGTTTACTAGAATCTCCACGACTACTGCTATGCTAGCGTGCAATAGCGACCTCTACCCACCTCGGCCTCTGAGCCCGGCCAGATCAAATCTTGGCTGGTACGGTCGATTGTCGGTGGTGCCTGACCAGTGCCCCGTGGACGTCCTCTACGTCCTCGTCCTCTACTAGCCATTTACACAATTAACATGGCAACAAGAATCATTTAATTTTCATTTCAGTCTAACTAGTAATGCAGATGCTAATTACTAATAGACTTGACAACCATGAAGCCACGGACCCGTTCATTTTCAAGTGGCTGTTGACCACTCGATTCATTTATTTCAATAAAATTCTAAGCTTTCTCGTTCATTTCAATATCCAAATCCCTAAGGTCATAGTTCCTAACCTTATCATTCACCCTTTTTCCTATACACATTACACCATGCATATAGTTTCCCTCTTTTATAGCTACCGGCGCAATCGCAGATTTCAAATGGTAGTTAAATACAATCCTGATATCTCTAAGGCATAATTTTTTTACTAAGCGATTGTTCATTTAGTGACTCGGGAGCGATCTTGGAGTCAAGCCGGGTCAAAGCGGTCGAGTGCATAAAACACCCAAGCGGCGGTGGGGCACACCCGAGCGCGCCTGGGCTTGCCACTTCCCAGCGTATAAATGAGCAGGCCCCCAGCCCCGTGTCGTGGCGAGCCCCTGCCGTCTGCAGCCAAACGCGTGTCGCGCGCTCATGCGCCCCTACGGCGCCATGCCACGCGTGCCCAGCGCCTGCCCGCCTTGCCCACGCTTCTTGCGTCGTGTCGTGCGTGTCGCGAGCCTCCAGCGTATCGTGGGCGTGTGTTGTGCGCCTTTTTGGCGATGTCGTGGCTGGAGTCGCAATGCAATACAATCTTCAGCCCTCACTTCTTGTCACAATACACCATGGTGTATTCTGCGTCCCGATCCACTGCTTCACTTGACCTTTCTTAATTTAATACAAGCATGTATTGCGATACAACTGCCTTTCCTCAACTCCTTTCAGTCACAATACACTTGGTGTATTGCAATACACAACCAGCCCACCTGAAGCCACTGTGACTTACGATACACCTTGGTGTATTTTTAATACGATTCTAAGCCTACCGACCTCGTCTACGCAATACAATGACTGTATTGCAACACAAAATCCTTCCCTTTTGCAATACAATTAGGCAGTAGCCCAACCGATTCTGCACAACAACATTTTTTTTTTCATTATTCTTTCTCCCTTCTTTCCAGTTATTTCCAACAGCTGGAAAAATCACGAAAAATTATATATTCCTATTTTTTTTTTCATTTTCTTGAACACTCAATAAATTTGTAAAATTTTATTTTACTCCATTTTCTTCAATTTTACTACTTGTAAAATCTTAGAAAATTATTTTCTCCTCCTCATAACCAAATAAATTTATAAAAATCTATTTTCTTTGCTTTAAAATTTCTTCTCATTTTCCAACAACCCAAATAAATTTGGTAAAATTTATTTTATTTAATTTACCTCTCTTGAGTTTCCTATATAAAACCTTAGAAAATTATTTTCTCCCTACGCCCAAATAAATTTATAAAATTTATTTTCCTTAATTCTTTTCCAGTTTTACCTTTGTAAAACTCAGAGAAATTATTATTATTATTATTATTATTCATTTAATTACGGAAAATGGTCAAAATCTCACAGCCTCTTTATACAACACTAACCTAGTGTTCAGCCTCAAATTTATTAGAATTTGAATTCATTATCAATAAACAATTAAATTTATAAATCTATTTCTTTTATGTTCTTCTTCCAATTTGTACCTTTGTACCACTCAAAATATTTTCCACAAAACCTTTCTAACACATCCATGTGCTAATCACCAAGCACCGTAAAAATCTCAACACATGAAACATGCCATGCACAAACACACAATAATTCACCGTCACACAAAACGCATCAACACCTGCGTGCGTAGTGTCCTAGATTTTGTCCGTGATTTCTAGGAGTAATCTCATACCTAAACTCAACATCGAACCACACCTAGTGGTGATGTTCTTACTCGACCATGGCCTAAGCCCAAGCCCTCATTCTCTAGGTTTTCATATACCTATACTCCACATCAAACCACCTAGTGGTGATGGATACCCAAACCCGAGCTCCCTAGGTATTCGTATACCTAAGCTCTGATACCAAGCTGTGTTTTCCCAGAGCAGGATCCGTTGACTACGTCGACATGAATACAAGTGGAGGTCGGGTTACCTGACGCCGCTTTTAGAAATTCGGGAAGAGTCTCCTTTGTATGGGGAACTCTACCCAAATACAAAACCTGCATATCCTGTCCCAACAGTGCAATATAATCCAATATATCCAATCACATGAGTAATGCGACCACTTGGGCCCATAAACATTACTCAATATGCATACCAACTATGAATCCAACTATATATCCTATAGTTACAAGAGTTACAATATTTTCCTCTTAACAATACATATATTAAACTTAAAGTTCTAATACATGTAAAACCACGAAAGCCACATTAGAGCTTTCTTCATAGCTCGGCCTCTGGGGCAGGGCCGTCTCTCGCACGCTCCACAGCCTTTTGTAAAAGGGGTCCCACGACGGGGTGAGCTAATACTCAGTAGGAGAATCGCCCTAAGTGGGCTACTCACCACCTAAATGCAGTGCAATGTTCCAATTTAAACACATATTCAAGCAAATGCATGATCCTACTTGAATGTCTACATGACCAGCACCGATCCGAGTCCTCTCACCGGCTCTCTCACTACCTAAGCCTCGTATGAGAATTATTGTTTTGTTTGTTTGTGGACAACCCTCCGATGTGTATATATATATATCAATTGGGCCGCTCCGACGATTGATATATTATTTGGTTGTGGACTACCCTCCGATGAATATCAATTGGGCCGCTCCGACGATTGATATTTTAAATTTGGACTACCCTCCGATAATTAGTGTTTTTAGACAGCCCTCCAGAGACCATTTCCTCTAAGATTCCATCTCATGCACTAACTCCTATAGTCTGGGGATGTTTCGATTGCATATGGAATCTATGTATGCACCATTTCACATACCAGTCTAATCATGCAAATATGTAAACATGCACATATTCACATAATATCCAATCACACAATCATGTCATGTAATTATCATTTCAAACATCAAAATTAGCTCACTTGGGCTAATGATCAAACACGAGATATTTAACTTAAATCACTCGACCAAACACAGATTTTACAAAAATATATTTTCGTGTCACTATTCCTAGGAACAGTAAAACCCTAGGGTTTACGGTTCCAACACTCAACAAATCATCGGTTCACTTTGTGAACCCGCATTTCACACCCGACCATTCGGCCTTTTTCCAAGCGATACATGATTTAATACCGTCACCCAATTTGACAACCCAATCAACCGTGCTTGATCCACGGTACTCAATAGTGCACTCAAAAATTCATATCGGTCGGTCCCAAAGGTTTGGGACTGATCAAACGACCGCTCACGGCCTCATTCAGCTCAAACATTTGCAAAGTATTTAAAAAGAGAGGGAATAAAAGCATGAGTAGGAAGCCCCTACACACCTCTTGGGTTTGTCAAAAACTCACGATCAGAGCCCTTGCGTGAAGCCTCTCCTCCGCGTAGAGAGCGGTTCTTCTTCTTGTCAGAAGGCCGAGTCAGCGGTTGGATCGCGTGTATTTCTAGAGAGAAGTTTCTCTCTCTAAGGAAAATCTCTCAAAAATGGCTACTGTAAGAAAAAAAAATCTCCCTCTCACGTTTTTTTTTGCTTTGGTTTATGAAGGAGAAGATGCACTATACACTATTTTGTCACCTTGTGACTTAAAATCAAAATCCAAAATGACCATTATGTCCCTCTTTTACGGGGTGATGTTCGGCTTTACTCGGTCGATCCATTTTCATCATTTCTCCTACTCAGCCTGCCATGGCACATGGGTACGTGTTATATGTGACTTCCGTCGCATCGAAAATCGTTTTTCACGGCGCAGGCTACGATGCCTTGAAAGCGCGTGTCAACTCAGAGCTATCTCCGGAAATTTCTGAGAATTTTCACGTGCTAGTTAGGTTTCTCGAGACGATTCCAACGGTGAAATCTGTTTTGTCATCCGAGATCCAGAGAATAAATTCTAGATTTTTAACTGAAATAACAATTTTGTAATCGAATTTACGATTTTTGCCCTTATTCTAAAAATTGGAATTTCTCGGGTCTTACAAAATTTGTTTGGATAATTAAGATCTTATAAGGAATTATTTGAAACTAGTTGAACTTTTAGAACAATTAGCCAAGATAATAAGATCTTGGGAAATTTGGGATTAGACTTAATGTCTTAAATAATGGAAACATAAAGAGACAACTTTTGAGGAGGTTTTATTTACATTAAGCTTCTGATCTACCCTAAGGATGCAAAAGTATAAATATCCTAAGGCGGAAATTTTTGATAGTCATATATGAAATAAGGTATTACATTATTTGTGACTTTGGGTTGATGTGATCGTATATGGAGGTTTATCAAAGACCTAATAGTACTTCTAACTACTTTATATTTCTAAATGAGTGTGAAAACTTATTACCATGGATTTTGTGATAGGGTTACCAGAACCTTAGTTTGATGACAATGTTTCATTATGATGGTTTGTTTATGGATAAAGTCTAATCATTTTCTCTCGGACTAGCTTCGATATTAAGGAGATTTTGATAATGTATGAAATATTTGATTCTATGGTATGTAATAAGAATTCTTAATTTACTTATAGATTTTGGCCGTCAAAAAAAAAAAAGCAGTAAGTTAATTTGATAGTACCTTCTTTCATACTTAGACTAATGACTAATTGAGAAAGTAATCAGTAAGTTAAAATCTACCGTTGAGAAAAGGAAAACTGGAGTCCTCAGGTTGTAGGCTTGTTTGAAATATTAGAGAGTAGGTACCTTGGCGTATAAAGTAGCCTTGTCGAGGCCACATCTACAATAAAAAGTTCATAATGTGTTTCATGTTTAGACCCAGCGAGGGGAAATATGTTTTGTTCTTCCTCATGTTGTAGGTTGGAGCCTATTTAGATTTATGAGGACTTGACCTATGAAGGGTGCCAGTTCAAAGTGTGGATGCTTCGATGAATAAGGTTCTCTGTGTTGTTGTCAAGTTAGTAAGTCAATGGGCAATCATAGTATCCGAGGCCACTTGGGAGTTAGAAGAGATGAGAAAAACATCCTCAATTATTTCAAGACTCGGTATTAAAGTTTAGAGGACTAAACTTTATAAAGGAGGGAAAATGTACCACCTAGGAATTTTGTATAGGTATGAGATTACGGAGAAAATAATAATGACGGGAATTTGTATAGGTACCAAATTAGAAAATAATAATAAACAGGAATTTATAGGCATATGTTATGAAAATAATAATGATAATTCAATTGAAACGTTATGAAAATAATAATGATAATTCAATTGGAAGCGTTATGAAAATAATAATGGTAATTCAATTAGTAATTAATTAATTAATTTAATAGAAAGGAGTAAAAGGTAATTTCTAATAGATGCCGAGGAATAAGTGGAGTAAGATAAGAAAATGTTTCTATTCATCTTTGAATTTCCCTGCTTGAATTAGGAATTCCGGAGGGCGTCGACTTTCGGATCTAGGGTGAAGAACAAATTTATATATGTAAGATCTTTGCTTATTTTATTTTCTAGATTTCTTTGTGTAGATTTGTCACCTTGAAACCACCTTAGGGGCATGACATCAATTCACACCTTGAAGCCTTAATTTTGAAGGTTTGAAGTGTGAAGCTTGTATAACCTTTCTTGTCTTGGATTTTGTCCGATTACCAAACACATATTAGATAATGCACAACCTTCTAGATTCTTAAATTCTCCAAATTAAAATTTCATGCCGGTAAGAGTGCTTCTAAATATCAAAACTAAGAAACATCCACCTATCCAAAGAAATCCATTGTCTACGAATATTTGTAAACTTAAACAATTCGAGTACTAGAACAAATTTCGAGAATCTCTCAAAACTCAACTTTGATCTAACATAGAATTTGAAGGATCAATATCCAGTAACTACTCAATACGGAATATCAAATAAATACAACTACCGATTAAACAAAATTCAATACTTAAAATCATCAAATTCTAATGTGACCATTCTCTTTGCCTGCATCCTTCTCGAGAGAGCTAAAAATTTTGAAAGATATCAACGAATGGAGTAGGCTAAAAAGCTCAATAAGAAATACTATCTGATTTCATGGATCAAAAAGTTTTCAATCATATAACAAATAGGAGGAGATGTTTTTCATCAAAACTTTAGTTCAAAAATAAGTTGAAACATTAACAAAATATTCTTTAAAATATTCTCCACATCCATTTCGTCGGTTTCATATCAAATGTGATCAAACAATTTCATATCAAATTTAGATTCCAAAAACTTTCATATCAAATCCAAATCAAATACATTTCCAGTATATTTTTATATGGTCATCAAATATCAAATGATTTTGATTACTTCCATATCAAATCCAAAATCAAATACATTTCAAATATATTTTTCTCTGGTCATCAAATATCAAATGGTGCCCAATTATGTGGGACTTTCAAATGGGTGGCTAGCCGCAAATTGTTCCTTTTAAGGTGGACGGAACCAAACACTACTAGTACTAGTAACCTCTAACCGAAACCCCTAGAGGCTGGAGTTCAAATCAATTACATTCCCCACCAAGAAAATGTAAAGGTCAACTATTATATCCCGTTGACAAGGGCCGAATAGTGTCAACTATTATATCCTGTTGACAAGGGCCAAATAGTGTTAACTATTATTCCCGTTGACAGGGCCGAATTAACCAGAGTCAAATATTTCATTCAAAAGTTCAAATTACAAAACATCATATCTCCACATTTTCTTTCATTAAACAAAACCAAATCATAAAAGTACAATCATACAAAACTAATTTTTGATCCATGAATGTCGAGATAAAACAAGTAAAACTTTTTCATAGCCCGAATTATATATAATTCAGTTAAAACAATTCTCATCCTCAAATGAAGTAAAAACAAACAATTTTTTTTTTTTAAAATCTGCATTAATATCCCTTACACGTACATATATATAAAAATAATAATTTTTTCGAAAAGTTGTATTAGAATACACGTACATACATATAAAAATAATAATTTTTCGAAAAGCTGTATTAGAATCCCTTACACGTACATACATATAAAAATAATAATTTTTCGAAAAGGCATGTGGAATCTTTTACCTTAAAGAGTACTCAAAAGCTTTGAAAGAGCTAATCAGAAGAATTTCACCTCAATGAAATGTCTTTCTCCTAGAAATTTGTTCTTTGAACCCTAGATCTGAGCGTCGTCATCTGGATTCTTCAGACGGAGAAAACTCAAGAAGAATAGAAAAGATTTCCTTCTCTTGTTCCAATTTGCTAAGGGTATCTATTATAGAGACGGAAGAATTATGTTTTTACCCCTCTTTCATTAAATTAATTAATTAATTACTAATTGATTACCATTATTATTTTCATACTTGTCTTTTCATTAAAAGTAATTAATTAGTACTATTTGAATTACCATTATTATTTTCATAACGTCTAATTGAATTATCATTATTTCCATGCGTCTAATTCAATTATCATTATTATTTCATAGCATTATGCCTATAAACATTCCTGCCATTATTATTTTCCGTAACTTATATCTATACAAATTCCTGTCATTATTATTTTCTGTAACTTATACCTATACAAATTCCTGTTATTATTATTTTCTCTAACTTATACCTATACAAATTCCTCGGTGTTACATAGATTCTTTAATTTTCTTTCAGTTTAGATGAACCCTGAAGAAGTCAGATTTAGATTTCACTTTCGTTCTTTAGAAATAAAATAAAATAAGGATTGGTGGTATCATATTGAATTACTTTGAGTATGAGAATGAAAAAGTTTTTAAGGATAATTTTTTAAAGAAAATAATGATAAACAAATAGGATAAATTTGAAAAGGCTGAATTTTGTATAAATATATGCATTTGATAAGTATTTAAATGTATATATGTGTTTTGACAAGTAAATATTTTATTAAGGATTGAGAATTTATTTGATAAGGAATATGATTAGAATAATTATTTGCAATTATAGGAAATAAGATCCGTTAATAATACTTGTTATTAGATATGATAATTGTTAGGTAAAAGGCTATATGTGTATTGTGTAATAATATAATTTGTAAAATAGTAATATTATTTCTTTCTAGTAAAAAATTTAGTTCGGATTAAAACATAAAAATAAATAAATTATTAAATAAGATCCGAAAGGAATATGAGTTTTATAAAATTTTTACATTACCTAATTCAAATAGTTATCATTTGAGCGATTTGTCAATATATATATTTGAGGTGAGAACAAAAATAATATAATTGTTAAGAATATCAAATTAGAAAAGTTTTAAAGATAAATAAGTAATGATGATAGTTTCTTCCTTATTTTAGGAGAAATATTTCATTGAGGTGAAGTCTTCGGATTAGCTCTTTCAAAGCTTTGAGTACTCACTGAGGTAAGGATTCTATCTGACTTTTCGAAATATTATTATTTTTATATATATGTACGTGTAAGGGATAGTAATTAAGATTTTTAAAAAAGAAAATTGTTTGTTTTTACTTCATTTGAGGATGAAATTTGTTTTTAAATGAATTATATATAATCTTGGTTTGTGAAAGTTTTACTTTTTTTATTTATTTGATTATCCATGGATCGAAATAGTAGTTTTGTATGATTATACTTTTGAGATTTGTTTGTTTATGCAATAAAATGTGGAATATGATGTTTTGTAATTTTGAACTTTTAAATGAAATATTTGACTCTAGTTAGTTCGGCTGCATCATAGGGAATAATAGTTGACCATATTTGACCATGTCAACGGGATATAATAGTTGACCTTTACATTTTTCTTGGTGGGGAATATAATTGGTTGAACCCCAGCCTCTGGGGTTTGGTTGGGAGTTACTAGTACTAGTAGTGTTTGGTTAAAGTCCACTTTAAAAGAAACAATTTCTTTGTACCATTTGAAAGTCCCATAGCCCCAGGCATATTTGATGTTGATGACCGAGGAAGAAAAATATATTTGAAATGTATTTGATTTTGGATTTGATATAGAAAGTGTACGAATCGAAATTTGATATGAAATTGTTTGGATCACATTTGATATGAAACCGATTTGAATTGGATGTGAAGGGAATGTTTTGAAGTATATTTTGTTAATGTTCCATCTTATTTTGAATCAAAAGTTTTGATGAAAAACCTCTCCTATTTGTTATATGATTGAAAACTTTTTGATCCGTGAAAATGTGATAGTGTTTCTTATTGAACTTTAAGAAGCTCACTCCTATTCGTTGACATATTTTCGAGGTACTTTTAGTTTCCTTGAGGAGTGATGGCTAGGTTGGGGATTACGTCATCATTAAGTTTGATTAGAGACTTTATGTTGGATCATGTTGAACTAATAAGTTCATGTTTATGTGAAATGTTGGAGTTTTCAAAGTTAATTGAAAGTCACTAGGATGATAGCATTAATTTTTATATTAGTACAAAGTTGGTTGGGAGATCCGGATATTGTTATATTACGAACAACTTTTATATGACATGCATAATTGAGATTTGTGAATATTTAGAAGTAATTTTTGTTGGCATAAAATTTTGAATTTGTAAATTTATGAATTTGAAGGTTCAGCATTTACTGAAAAAGTGTTTGATAATTGGACAAAAATCGATTCTGAGAAAGGTTAGTGTCGTTTCACACTTCAAACCGCGGTGAAGAGGCTTGAGGTGTGAATTGCTTGATCATGCCACTTAGGGTGGGTTTCGGGTGATACAGTCAGTTCTAGTTTGGAACCACGTTTTGGAGCCTGAGAGTTGTATCTGAAATGCTCGGGGTTACGATAGCCAGCTGACGGGAAATTTCTCTTGTTGAATTTGGTAGCTTGATGTTACAAAAATTGCATTGGACTATGTCTAGATTTTCGAGGCCAAGAAATATGGCGGATTATAGTCGGGGAATGACTAAGGTGTGTTATTATTGTAAATTGAATAATGTATTTAACATGTGAGAATTATATGATATATATTAGGTAAAATGAAAATAATAATTATAATTTATCCATGACACTTGACATGTAATGTGTGATTTATATGTTGCATGTGACACGTAGCGTACATGCAGCATGAAATGACATGCAATGATACTTGTATTGCATTTATGCATGGGGCATCGCATGACATGAGTGTGAGTGCATGGAAATGATCAACCACAATGTTTGGGGGTTTGATGGTACATCAAGAATACAAAATGATTTTTCGGAGACTATCCGCGGTGCTAGGAGCGCCCGAGTACTTATCGAAGATTGTCACGGTACTTCGGACAACTGACCAAAGTACATATTGGAGAATGTCCACGATCTTTGCTTTCGGAGTTGACAAAGTACTGATGAGCCGTCATATATCTCGGTATCCAATAAGAAAACAAACAAAAAAGACTTTGTTTTTTGGAAGAGCCATGGATGGAACTCCTATGACGGTTTTTCACACTTAGCATATGCATGTGTAAGGGAATCATTGAGGACTCAGGATTGGGTCATGATTAGTCGCATCTTATTATTGACATGTAAACATTCAGGTGTGATTATGTAGCTGGCATTGCATGTGCACTTAGGTGAGGAGTAGCCCTTGTAGGAGATATATCTACTAGGCATTGCTCACTCCGTCGTGGGATCAACGCTTTTCCAGTGCACGAGGAGGACGACGCTCAGCCGAGAGGCCATGAGTGAAAGATGAATTCGAGGTTGTGGACTTGAACACTATGTTTTTAAAATATATTAGGACAATTTGTTTTGATATATTTTTGGTTTGTAAAAGAGTTGTATAATCAAACTACTTGTATAATATTAGTATATGGGAAGTTATATATTTGCGAGAAGAAATATAAAAATGAGTCCTATGAATGGATTGACCAATGTGGACATCCGACGCCCACGAAAATTCCTCGGGTTGAGGGGTTGTCAATCGGACACCCGAGTTGGGGCTTCACACCCAGCCCATTTTAGCCCGTAGCTTGAATGGGTTGGCTTGAAATTGGTCAGGCTGATCCGTTTACCTGCTCTAAAGAAAAGTATACCACCTTAAATCCCATATGTTAAAATGCCCTCCTTGACTAATTTTTCAGTGCTTCAATGAAATCTCCATTACTCCATAGTAGCTTTTACTTTCTAGTTAGATAAAAAAATCTCGACTGCATGTCCATTCCTTTAATTTTTCTAGACTTCGTATTCTAATACATTATGAAGCTAAAGATGTGAGCCCCCAGTCAGAATTCAGATTGACCGCCATTGACCGCGGAATACAAGTGGTTGTGGGTTACCCGATGCCACTTCGAGAAAATCGGGCGAGTCTCCTTTTGCACGGGAGCTCTCACAATTACATCACTGCGCATGAAACTGTCAGCTTGAGTCGATATAATTACAACATAGGTAAAAGCAGCCACTTGGGCCCGATAACGATACTAAATCCATGTCACAACTGACTATATCCAGTGGTTACAAAGATTTAAAGTTTTGCTCTTATCACGACATATATTAAAATCTAAAATTCATTACATGTGTTTGCATCACAAACCAAAGCCTTCGGCTTTCTTCTAAGGCGACCTCTATGATGAGCCGTCTCACGTCGCTCCAGTACCGCAAATAATAATTCCGCGGGGTGACTGCTCGCTCAGTAGTGGAATCACCTAAATAGGTTACTCTACCTAAGTGCATATGCAATGCTCCAAATTAAACACATTTCAAGCAAATGCATGATCCTGCTTGAATGTCTCTACATGACTCAGCTGGATCCAGAGTCCTCACCGACTCTCTCACACTCGCCTAAGCCTCGTATAGAATTATTATTTGTTAGTGGGCGTGACCCTCCGATGTATATATATCAATTGGCGCTCAGACGATTGATATATTATTTGTTTTGTGGACTACCATTCGATGAATATCAATTGGGCGCTCAGACGATTGATATTTTGGTTTGGACTGCCCTCCGATAATTATTATTTTTTAGACCCTCGAACCGTTTTCTCTAGACTCATCTCATGCACTCATCTGCTTATAGTCCTGGGTGTTCGATTATATGGAATGCATGTATGCCAATTCCAATACAGTCCAGTTCACATGCAAATATATATAAACATGAATATTCACATAAAAATTCATCCACACAATCATGTTATGTAATTATCATCTCAAACATCAAAATTAGTTCACTTGGGCTAATAATCAAACACAAAACAATTGATTTGAATTACTTGATCAAACCCATATTTTCTAAATTATATTTTGGGAAATTCGCATTCGAA
Source organism: Tetrastigma voinierianum (assembly GCA_016808115.1). Lineage (NCBI taxonomy): Eukaryota > Viridiplantae > Streptophyta > Magnoliopsida > Vitales > Vitaceae > Tetrastigma > Tetrastigma voinierianum. The sequence continues at coordinate 191,368 of JAEQBH010003092.1, forward strand.
AACGATCAAAACCCACCGTTCTTGTTCCTATCAAACACAAATCATCGGTTCACTTTGTGAACCCGTATTTCTCGGCCGATCCCGGCCTCACACACATCACAATATGGTTTAATACGTAAACCATGACACAACAGCCCGCACAATCCACGCACACTGTCCGTGAATTGTAAAAATGGCTCCAAAAATCATAACAATTCGGTCCTAAGATTTGGGACTGATCAAACGGCCCCTCACGACCTCAACTAACTCAAGCATCAACATAGTTCTTAAACAAAGAATAAACCCAAGTAGGGAGAAACCCCTACCTCAAGGAGTTTGTCTAAACTCCTTAAATACGAGTACCCATAAAGCCCTTTCGGGTGTGAAGCGGCTTTCTTCTTGCCCCGAACCGCCAGCGGTCGATCGTATGAGAAAACTTAGAGTGAAGGAAGACACTCTCTCTAAAAATGAGATCCAAAACCTTATGTCAGATTTTTCCTTCCTCCTCACGTTTTTCTCTTCCTTTTTCATAAAGCAATTCTATTTACACCCCATTCATTTCTCTTTACACCCATTAGAGAGATGGAATGTAAACATGGGGTGTGTGTGATATGGGGTGTATAGAGAAAATAATGGGGTGTAAATAGAATTTCTCTTTTTCATATGTAGGAGATGACACTATTTGTGTTTTGTCCTCTAGTGATTTAAACAAATCCCAAAATGGCTATTATGTCCCTTCATTTCCCAGATTTGATATTCGGCACTATCTCGGCCGTCCATTTTCATCATTTCTCTACTCATACCACTCATGACACATGAGTACGTGTTATATGTGACTTTCGTCGCATCGAAAATCGTTTTACGGCACCCAAAATGTGATGTCTCGTAAAACGTGCCAACTCCGATTATCTCGGAATTTTACAAAATTTTACGTGCTAGCTAGATTTCGCGAGACGATTCCAACGGTGAAATCCGTTTAATCATTCGAGATCTAGAGAATAAATTCTGGATTTTTAACCAAAATTACAATTTTGTTGCCAAAATTACGATTTTGCCATTTTTCCAGAAATTGGAATTTCTTGGGTCTTACATTCTCCCCTCCTTAAAAGGAGTTTTGTCCCGAAATTCTGGACAATTATAATCACTCACATGCATATGCAACGTGCTCTTATGCATGTGATCGTTACAAATGTTAAGCGAGCTAAACCCGCGTGCCTTCATCCCTAAACAAGAAGGATAGGTGGCCCGCATACGATGTCCTCGCTCCGCGTGGACTCCTCCACTCCATGGTGCCTCCATGGCAACAGCCTCACGGTTTTGCGTCGCCCAAGAGCACGATCCACGGTATCGCGTGCGTGGTCCTTCCTCGAAGGTCCCATCGTGTCGACCTCGATCGTCCCTAAATCTGGAGCGATCTGGGTGCACCAGTATGGAGCGTGAAACACCTCGTGGACTGACATCTTTGGCGGTAATGCTTGCCGATGCCTTGACGGTTGCTGCCACTCTCGGTATCTCGAGAGAGGTCGATGAACCTGCGTGCTTCAAACTACTTGGGAACGACCACTCCCTCTTAGGCATCACCTTCAAGAAGGCGTGATCGACCTCAAACTCTGAAGGGTCGACGTCGCACATCCGCATAAGCTCTTACGCCGGCTCGAGCCATGAGAAGGCTTATTTGTCATATCAACTCACCTTCTGGGAGGTGTCTACGATCGAATGCGAGGACCGGTGATGGAGCTCTCTCCCACATCGGTCCAACATAACAGTGACCTACATGGCCTCCCATACAATGCCTACATCTGTTGGTGCCATACGTATGCTCGCACAGTAAGCTGTTGTTGTAGGCGAGACTCCACTAAGAACCGTCACTCATCGGTACAGCATATGATCCGAGAGGCGCATGCTCGTAGCATGTCCTCCAATACCTGTATAGTCCTCTTAGACTGACCATCTGTCTGAGGGTGGAACGCTGTACTCATCGTTAGCCGTGTGCCCATAGCCTTTTGGAAACTCTTCTAAAAGTGTGCCGTAAATCTCGGGTCCCTATCCGATACTATGGATACCGGTACTCCATGTAGCCGGACTATCTCTCGAATGTATAACCGGCAGAATCTCTCCAATGAGAAGGTCATCCGCACGGCTAGAAAATGTGCCGACTTAGTAGTCGATCCACTATCACCCTCTTTGCGTCATGCTTTGCGGTGTCCTAAAATTGGCAAGTGGGTTACAAAGTCCATCGTGACATGCTCCGCTGCCGGTCGACCACCTCGATGGCTGAAGTAGCCCTGCGGCCCACGGTGTTCGGCCTTAACTTTTGTTGACACATGTGAGACATCGTCGAACAAAGTCTCTTACGTGTCTCTTCATCGGCTCGATATCTTGGCGGCGAAGATCTTGGTACATCTTAGTGCCACCTGGATGCACGGCAAATCGAGAGCAGTGAAACTCCACGAGAATCTCTTCTCTCGAATCGGTCAGAGAAATGGGAACCACTACCGTCCTCTATACGAAGACTACGCTGTGTGGATGGTCCGACCCTCGTCACTTTTATTACCTAAGCGTACTGGGTCCTCGATGGACACTATCTACGCTACCGCCCTAGGACTCAATCACTCTGCGCAATGGGGCAGTTGTGGCCACTAAAACTCCCGATGTACCTGTGCTGCTCGCTATCTGCCTTGAAACATCCGCAGTCTCGAGCATCAGCCACTCCAGAAACATACTAGCCAACGCTCCTCGTGACTTCCGACTAAGTGCATCGGCCACATTTTGCATACCCGGGATGGTAATGCAAAGTGAAGTCATAATCCTCTAGAACTCCATCCATCTGCGTTGCCTGCATGTTGAGGTCATTTGCATGAAAAATATACTTCAGACTTTATGGTTTTGAGTACACTTGAACTCCTCACCATATAAGTAGTGGTGCCGAATCTTCAAGGCAAAGACTGACCACCAACTCCATGTCATGTATTAGGGTAATTCTGCTCGTGATGTCTTTAACTGGCTGAGAACCATAGCTTCTACCCTCCGGTTTGCATCAAAGCACATCCCGATCCGACTCAGAGGCATCTGTACCTTGTGTACCCCTGTCCCCTGTCTGGGACTATCAAGATAGGAGCTGAAGTAAGTCTCCTTTTCAACTCCTGGAATGCCTCCTCGCATCCGTCATCCCAATCAAACTTGACCTCTAGGGTCGAGCCCCGATCGCCGTCTTTGCTATTACGGAGAAATACTGGTGAATCTCTGTAATACCCGGCCAATCCCGAAACTCGTGTCTCGAGAAGATGACTTCGGCCTCTCCCAACTCATGCTTGCCTCGCTTCTGCGGGTGACTAACATCACGATCTCTTGCGACACCGCGCGTGTCCCAAAAATCTTACCTCGATGGCCATAACTTCGCATAATGAACTTGGCGTACGGTGATGAGTCTCTGTATTGTAAAACAATCCTCAAGTGGTACTCATGCTCCCACTCTGACTGGGAGTAGATCAAAATGTCATCTACGAAGACTACAATAAATTGATCTAAATAGGGTTGGAATATCCTATGCATGAGATCTATGAATGCCGCTGACGCATTCGTCAATCCGAAGGGCATGACCGTAAACTCAAAGTGCCCATGCTTGGCGTCTGTATTTGTCTTAGGGATATCATCCACAACCCTCGGTGATGGTAACTAGTGTGAAGGTCTATCTTGGAGTAGACTCGCTCCTCTCAACTGATCAAACAAATCGTCAATCCTCGATAATAGGTACCGATTCTTGATCGCAACCACTATTCAAGCGTCGATCAGCAATGCACAGTCGAAGGGTCTTGTCCTTCTTCTTTACAAATAGAACCGGAGATCCCCATGGTGAAGTGCTTTCGGTCTAATGAACCCTTGTCCGATGGCTCCTGTGGCCCCGGACTGAGTTCTACCAGCTCAGCGATGCCATCCTATGCGGTCATGAGATGGGTGAGTATCAGGTGTAACTACGTCACAAAGTCTACTACCCTGCGGCCAGGCGATCCGGAGTAGCTCATGCGGAAAAACATCCATACTCGCACACTACTTTCGAGGTAGATCAAGTCTGGTCTCTCCTGGAGTCACTCTAGAGATGGAAACATGACCAGCACACTAGCGCCCTGACACTTGGACTTTCATTATGCATGCAGGGTAAAAACATCATGTTGTCCCCTTTGAAATACCCACTTGCGAAGTACCATCCACCTACAACGTGTAGGCGGTAACCCTCCTACGCTCCTGTCGATACTTGACCACATGGTACATCGGCCAATCCATCCCGGGATGACATGTCGAGACTCGACATGTCCATGATCCTCAAGTCCACTATAAGTAGGAGCCCAGAGATCTAGCTGCTAACCTCGACGCATATCATTCCTATTCTCGCCCCAATCCTGAGGGGAGACTCACAATACAAAGGCTCCTCTAAGGTCTGACCTCCTAAGCCCATTTCGATCACAGTGATGCAGCAATGAATGAATACGAAGCACCAGAATCAAATAACACTCTAGCTATAGGCGAGAGATACTTAAGCATTACCTGTATAACCGGCTGATATCTTAACTCGGCTGCGGTGGCGACAGCGTAGACACGCCCCTGGACCCCACGATCTCCTGCCTTTGGGCTCGTCTCTGCACTACACCCATACTGCGGCCTCTCGGGCCTGCAGTGAAAGGTGGGGTGCGGGGTGTGGCTCACTGAAACCATGGTGAAGCCACTCTGGCCTGTCTTTGTCTTTGTGGAGGAGCGTCTTTGTATCCTCCTCTTGGTCTGCCACTGCGGGATTTGTCAGATGTCCCTGAGACCACAGGATCCCACTGTCTGCAGGGGGCAATCCGGGTCTCCGTATGTCGGTGCGACTGATGGTAACACACCATCTGTCACTTTGTTGTCAACCTCTCATCTGTGCTGCCTGACCGACAACCCTCATCTGTCCCTGGCCTAGATGGCCGTGACTCTGAGATCCTCGCGAACTAGAGGCTCTTTGCCTCTTCCACGGCGGGAAGGTAGAGCATCCTTACATCTTGCCCACTTTAACTCTTTGCATCCAGAGTGCTCAGAGCATCCTCTGTCTCATTTCATGGTGGTGTCCCAACCATAGAGTCCATATCTGTGATGCAGTCCTGCACAATCTGGCCCAGAATGGACAACTTGGTCCATTCTCGAATCTCCTCACCTGCCAGCCAGGGTGGGTGGCCACATAATCATCCAGCCGAATCGAAATTTAACTACGTGAATGCCGCTAGTCCATCACGAGTCGTCGCCCCCTGCTTGACTCTAGGAACTCCCGACTTTTTTGTCCGTACCTCCTGCGGTCTGCGGAAAATACTTCCCCATGAGCAGCTCACGAAACTCTGCATGTCATAACTAGGTCTACAGAAGTCTGGCTCCCGTCTCACTGCATGCGGGCCTCGCCTGGAATCTGTGCTGATCTGATGCATTGCATCGGAGGTGATCTCATAGCCTCGATCGTTTCTCGATGCCAAACCAGTAGTGCGCCTGCCGGGTCTCTCCCCTGAATGTCGGAGGGTGGTGCGCTCCTAAATCTACGGAGGTTACTAGGACCTCCTATCTGCCACCTTGCGTGCGATGGCAGCATCTAACACCTAAGCCCTCAGGCTCTTGATCGTCTGGTGGCTGGTCGAATGTCGGTGGTGCACGACCGGTGCCAGATGGGCGTCCTCGTCCTGGAATCCCTCTACTAGTCATCTGGTTTGATTAACATAGCGGGTTCAAATCTCAATACCCGTATCTCTAAGGCATAAATACATTAGAGACACTAATCATACATGTCTGAAATCAGGTGTACCACATTGTCCTTGCATTTTCGGTGTCTGAAATGATGATTACGCAAATTATTATTTTTCAACAAGAATTTTATTTTAGAAAATTCTTTTTGAAAATTTCATCTAATTACAAGTTTAAAAAACTTAATGATATCTACGAGACATAACACGTATAAAATACTATTTACACGGAAAAATAAAAAAAATTCCACGATCCAGTGCGGTGTTTATAATCCATTGCCAATACCAGATATCTCTTCTATATTACCTTCCTTTAGTAAATTTTAAAATTTTGTACTCTTTTTTGCCTAGAATAGTAAGCGATTGCTCTTGGCATTGTCCAGCAGTGACCTAAACGTTAAGCTGTCACAAAGCCCCAGGTTGGAGTGCCTTGTGCACACGGAGGCAATCGCGCTGCTAGCGCTCACGATTGCTTATGCCGTGGCGGCCCACTTCTGTACTCTGACAGCGGGTAGTGCATCAGCCGGCACAGCGGCTGCGTGCGCGCATGCGGCGTCGCGTCAGCGCCACGCCCGAACGGCGCAACCCCGAGGAGTCGCGACCTCACTTTGATGTCGTGACATCAAGTAACGAATCATGTCGCTGACATGGTCGATGTAGACGCCAGAACGCAACTAGAAACATGTCAGCGACATCAAATCGATGTCGGCGACACCTGAAGGCTACTCAGTGCGGTACCAGCGGGAGTGTGACACCAAACCTCCTGTCGCCAATCCACCCAGGTCGCGACGTCCATTTCTTGTCGCGACCTCACGCTGACCAGACCATGTCGCGACCTCAAGTCATGTCGCGATCTCAAATCGTTTTGCCCGAGTCACCGGCGAATTTCATGTCGCGACCCTGGGACATGAATCTTAACCTCATTGGGTACTTAACACCAACTCCTCCCGGTCGATTTTGCACTTGCTAAAATATATATATATATATATATATATATATATATATATATATATATATATATATATATATATATATATATATATATATATATACTCTCATATATATATACTCTCTCTCTATTTTTTTTAAAAACCTCATTAGCTTTCTCGTACTCTAGGATGCAATAGCCTAACTTCATTGCTATTTTCCCCTCTACAATATAATTTAAACGTAGCCCATCAGGTTGCACCAATATTTTTTTTTCATATACTCTTTGGAAAATACCGAAAAAGCCATATACTATTTTTCATTTTCGAACACCCCGATTAGACTGCCGTCTATTTTATTCCTTTTCTTGATTTTACAATTTGAAACCTTAGAAAATTATTTCCTTCACCCCTAAACCAAATAAATTTATAGAAATTTATTTTCATTTATTCTCTTTGTTCAAGTTTTTATACCTGTAAAATTCCAAACTTTCCACACTTCATCCTATGCTATTAACTAGAAAGCATATATGCATACAATCACACATCTGACATAGCATACACACCATCATTACAATAATTCCTCAAATCACAAGCACCCCAAACACATGCATGCGGTGTCCTAGTTTTGCCGATTTCCTAGGTAATCTCATACCTAACCTCAACATCGAACCACAACCTAGTGGTGATGTTCTTACACCCTCAGACTATGGCTTTAGCCCCGAATCCTTCAAGCCACTGAGTGGCGGGTATACTGGGCTCTGATATAATTTGTGGCCTTGAATCCGAGGGTCAGTTGACCGTCGGTGAAATCCATGAGAATACAGAGTGGTTTGTCGGGGTTGTCGATGCCACTTAGGAAAATCGGGGCGAGTCTCCTTTGCACGGAGCTCACCCCCGATTACATGCTGCGTGAGCTGTCCCGATGTGGTCGATGTCATTTACAGCATGAGTAGTATTTATGGGCTGATAACAATACTTTCGTCATATTTTTAACAACTATATCCCAATGGTTACAAGAGTTAAAGTTTTACTCTTATGCAACATATATTAAAATCTAAGGAAATTCTAATACATGTAATTGCATCACAAACAAAACCATGACTTCGTCTTTTCTTCTAAGCATTATATGGCCGTCTCTGATGCGCTCCACAATACACAAATAATAAATTCCCACGGCCAGGTGAGCTATATTTCGATGATGGAATCACCCTAAATGGGTTACTCTCCACCTAAGTGCATATGCAATGCTCCAAATTAACACACATTCAAGCAAATGCATGATCCTACTTGAATGTCTATGTGGCCTTGAAACACGGGGTGTCAGATTGACTCACCAGATCAACCATGAGCTTCTAAGTCTCATGTCCTTGAGACCCGTACATGCAGTACACTTGGGCCTACATCATACAAAAAAATGCTTATGCACTACTTCACCAAAATTGAAGTTTATTTACAATTGTATTCATTTACAATTTATACAAAACTGAGTCTCTTGCCGAATTTTACAAAATCGAGAGCCGGGCCGGTTGTTTCTTCAACTGAGTCCCCGGTTGCGTCCCACCACATCCCCAAGCGCGTCTTCGGTGCCTAAAAAAATGAATCCACGGCGGAACAGGCAAAGCCAGTGAGTGGAATTTCCTACTGGGTTACTCCCACCTAAGTGAAATGCAATGGCACACAGACATACAACACGTACTGTATATCTGCTCATGCATATATTAACAATTTAAATCCCATATATCATGTTATTCAGTTTATAATCATAACATAAACTTAGCTCACATGGGCTAAGGCACAATCCGGCGGTTCGTCTTGGAACCGCCCACGTCATCACACAAACATGTTATTGTCTCATGGCAATAACATAACACCACACGATTCAAGCAAATAACCTGAGCGGTCAGGTGAATTTATCCAAGAAAGAAACACTCTAGGGATTTCTTAGCTTTCGGTCCAAGCTTTTGGAACCGAAACCACGACCATCCAGGCCTCAACAAATCCCTATCCATTACATAACCTTAGGCTACAAAGTAAAGCAAGTAGGAGAAAAACCCTGGCTTTCTGTAGGAGTTTGTCGAAACTCCTAAGGCTTTGGAACCATGTAGTCCTTGCCGTGGAGGAAACTTTGCTCCTTGCGCCATGCGGAAACCGATGGTCCGTCGTCGGAATTTTAGGAAGGTGGAGCCTCTCTCTCTCCACAAAACCCTCTCTTCCTCACTCCCTTTCTCGGTTGGTCTCTCCCTCTCTCTTTCCCTCTCCCAAAGCTGATTTGGAGTCGAGGTTGAATCAAGAGAAAGTCCTCTCGATACCACATGTCGAAGCTTCCATTGGCTTTCATTGGGATCACCTTATCCTTACATCCATACCTTGAGATTTCCCTCTAATGGCATCATGCCATGTGTCTAAGTGAGGCCACTTGACTCATGTTTAGTATCTGCCTTTGGACAAATGGCACCTCTTGGCCACTCATAAAGTGCCAAGTGTCCAGCACTCCTCGTGCCTCGAAAAACGTGAAATTCCGACTATCTAGGAATTCGACGAAATTCGACGTGGTAGCTAGATTTCGCGAGACGATTCCAACGGTGAAGTCCGTTTCGTCATCCGAGATCTAGAAAAATTCCGGATTTTCAGCCGAAATTACCATTTTAATCTTCTTGAAACATGTCAGTTTTCCGAGGGGTCTCACATTCTCTACAGCCAAGAATTTCGTCTCGAGGAAATTCCACACCTCTTGTCAACCACTTGCATATGTAACCTACACTCCTTGCTTGGTGTGCAAACACTTTGACCTTCAGGTCACAATCGCGACAATCCAATGGACGTCAACTAATCCATGTCTTGAATGACATCCATCCACGGAGCCACCATGGGTTCGCATCCTGATAAAATTTCCACTTTGGGTATCAGTCTCGAGTCACTCTGACTCACATCACTCGACTACAGAAGTCTATGTGATAACCATATCCATTTGTTTTTCATCTCGAGTCACTCCGGCTCCTATCCCACTCCAACTCTAGATGCAGTGATAACCATGTTGTATGTTTTCATCTCTCGGGCAGCTTATAACTTTTCGAAGCACACTTGAGCCTCTTCCGTCCATCTGAAATTTTTTAGATCTCTCCGGGTCTCTTACACTCATCTGAGAAGTCGGGATCGCTCCTCGGGTCTCTTACACCCCTCACGAAATTGAGATCCTCCGGGTCTCTTGCACCCACCGCAGTGAGGACATCTCACGGTTCTCATACACCCACGGGGAATTTTCGGATTTCTCCTCGAGTCTCTTACACCCACACAGAAATTTCGGAATGTCTCCCCGGGTCTCTTACACCCACACAGAAATTGCGGATATACCACGGGTCTCTTACACCCTCAAAGATATTTCGGATATACCACGGGTCTCTTACACCCTCACAGAAATTTGGGACGTCTCCCCGGGTCTCTTACACCCACACAGAAATTCAGGACATCTCCCCGGGTCTCTTACACCCTCACGGGAGTCGGGATCGCTTGGGTCTCTTACACCCATCTGAAGTCGGGACATCTCCCAGGAGTCTTACCATAAAAGTGGGACATCTCCGGGTCTCACCCCACTCACGAGAAGTGAGATCGCTCCCGGGTCTCTTACACCCATCTGAGAATCTTTCGGATACTGCTGCGGGTCTCCTTGTATAGGATCTTTCACCTAATGGAATTAACGGCTCCTTCTTGCTTTATGACACATTACTTTCTCTTCATTTCGATTCGAACTATAGTCTTCCTTGGACACTTAGTCCCAAAGACAAACTCAGCCAGCACTCACCAAGAGTGGTGGACGACCATCTAGTGCACCGCCTTTGACCTCCGGCGTGATGTCACGTGTGTGCATGACATGATCCCAGGCCTATCCAGGTGACTCTCACCTACCTCCTTTAGGGAAGGAATATCCATAAAGCTCTAGGTCTCAGCCTCCTAAGCCCAAGTCTATCCACAAGATGCAACAATGAATGGATATGATGCATCAATTTAAACACTACTCTGTTGACAAGTGCGAGGTAGAGACGTACCCTACATATCCAGTTTGCTCGTGCTTCGGCCTGCATCCATGAGATCTACGCCTCCTAGGACAATCTACTTCTCCTTATGCCCATTTGTCGATAGAAATAACATATAATTATGCCTTTTGACTAAGTCCTAACACAATGAATCTGTACACACGACCTTCCAGCCCACACTCTGGCCCCTTTGGCCTCTGTCTTGTCGAAGGTGCTGCATAGAAACACCCCCAGAAACTGGGCTAGTTTCTCTTGTCTGTACTAGGGTGTGGAGGAGATAGGCGCCAAGCTCTCGTGTTCTCACATTCGCGGGATTGCGCTGTCCCAAAATCCTGGAATCCCTGTCTCTGGGGGCAATCCCGTCTCACATGCCCAGGCTGTCGACAGAAATAACATATCACCTGCTTTGCCTTACTAACCGCTGATCTTGGCCTGGCCACGAGGCTTCGTGTGAAGCGAGAAATTAACTACGCCTCTTCACCGAACTGGCTGATCTCCTCTTGCACCAGCACCGCATCCAGAGTGCTTTCAGGAGCATCCTCGATCATGAGTGAGTTTGTCCCGACCATGAGTCCGTATCCGAAGTAAGGCGAAGTCCTACGATCCTGCCCCGAATGGACAACTTCAGCCCATTCTCGAATCTCCTAACCTTGGCCATGTCTGTGGCCACATAATCATCTGCTAATCGGGCTAGCTCCATGAACCTAGCCACATAGTCCATCCGCGATCATGCCCCACAGCCGATACAGGAACTCATGACCTTCGCATGTCTCGCGGAGTCTACGGAAAGTACTTACCACATGAGCAGCTCCACGAAACTCTTGCCCTGTCATAACACCTCCTAAGTCTCTAGAAGTCCTAACCCATCTCCACCCATACCGGGGCCTCGCCCTCATTTGGAATGCGGCTGGCTGCTGATCCTGAAATTACCGTATCGGAGGTGATCTCCATAGCCTCGATATGTTCTCAGTCTGCATAAACCAGCCATTCACGCCACCATGGTCTCCTCCCCCTGTGAACGTCGGAGGATGGTGCGCTCTAAACCCCTGGAGGTTACTAGGACCTCCCTGACTACCTGCTCTGGCTTGTCTGGCGATAGCGGCCGCCCCGCCGACACCTCTGACCCTCAACAAAGGCATCTTGCGATCAAATACGGTAATTTGGTCGAATGTCGATTGGTGTACGTAGGTGCCTGTGGACGTCACTCGTGTCCTCGTCCTCTACTAGCCATCTACACAAATTGATAGCAGAACAAATTTTGCAAATACTACGATATCCACGAGCAAACACGGACAGAGATACTATTCATACAGGAAATTTTTTATTTTTTCATACACCATGTGAGCCAATTAATTTGATAACGTGTCTCAAAGGGTGAAAATGCGTACCTCAGGAGCGCTATTCACACAGTAAAAAAAATTTTCACATACCTCGTCGTCATTTATAATAATTGCAATATAAATATTCTTATGTTAAAATCATTCACAAGAAATTTTTAAAAATTTTGTTTTTTTTTTTTTTTTTGTGAACAGTGCTCATGAACAATGTCCATGAGCGATGATCGAAGCGGTGGCGTAGGTGCACTATACGAAGCTGGGTTGGGTACACGGTCGCACAAAGGCCATGCTTCAGCGGCGCCTGCTGTAGCGGTGCCAGTGCGTGGAAGAGCTCTTTGCGCCGCGCCAATTCGAGCATGTCGCACGCCGCGGCTAAGCGCATCGCGGCTTCGGCATCTGCGCGGTCGGCGCGCGCGGCTCTATCGTGGGCGCGTATCGCGCGACCTCCACCTTATGCCCGGATCCGGCCGCCGGTCGCGGCGTCCGCCCGATGTCGCGACATCAAGGCAGCCAGAATCATGTCGCGTTATCAAATCGTTGGCCAGCGACCGCCGTCTCTGCCCGACCTCGAGCGGAGTCGCCGCACGTAGCCGGCGACATCAATTTCGTATCGCGACCTCACGGATGACCAACCTGCCGTGACATGATTCGTATCCGCGACGCCGATTCCCACTACGAGCGGTCGCGGCGTCGAGTTCCATGTCGCGACCTCGCTGATGCGACCTCCACGCTGTGTCCATGTCGCGGCGTCAAATCCGCTCCGCGACATCAAGCCAGCCCTAGCGCGCCGCCCATGTGCGACATCGGTCGCTCTTCGCGACCGCGCTAGATTTTACGCGGCGCATTTGCCGTATCGCGGCGTCCGGCGACTGTCACTACATCGAGCACATAGCCCCGCTACCAGCTGCGTCGGCGCCGTAGCCGCGACCTTCGCTGCGCCACCCGTAACCGGCGACCTCACTTTGATGTCGCGACATCCTTTTCTCCTCTAGTCCAGGTCGCGACACCAGTACGGGCGTCCGCGACCCTCATGTGGCCCGGTCGTAGCGCGTTGCCCATGTCGTGGGCCGCGGTAGCTGTCAGCGCCTGGTAGCCCGCCTGCTTTGCTTTGCCCTCTTTGTCACGACCTCTAAACCAGGTCATGACCCAGTGCTGGAAATTGGCAGTAGCCATTCCAGTTTCTGCTTTGCATTTTTTTTTTCCAAACTCCTCCAGTAGCCTTCCACCTTCACTCCCCAAAGATCACGATGGCTTGCCTGCTTTGCTCTTTATCCATAATTACAGAATTTTAAATTTGCAATTTCTTTCCGCGTGCGACAAGCCCAGATAATTTTCGAGAGTCACAAAACTCATTCTGTTCATGTTCAAAAACTGGAGCACTGCCCAGAATTTTTTTTTTTTTTTTTCGTTTATTTACGGGTACATTACGCTGAGAATTTTCTCGAACATCTAAGGTTAGATTTTCTAGGCCTAGTGTTCAACACTTTTCTATGCTACTCACCCAGCATACAATTCACAATTCACTAACAAAACATGTTATACACCATCACATCACATTCAATTCACCAAAATGCACCAGCGTGTATGATCTATCCCGTGCCCACAAAGTCCTAGGTATATTGTATACTGGCTTTCTACCTGCCCAGAGCTCCTAAGGTAACCGTTTACCTGCTAGCTCACGATGCCCGTCTTTGTGGCGCCCCCTGAGCAGGGATGTCAGTTGATACCGTCAATCGCGAGAAATCCACAAGTCTCATGTCATGAGACCCGTACACGTGCAAAATTTGCCACTTGGGCCTACATCATACAAAAAAATGTATATTTTATACAAAATTGATTTATTTACAATTGTATTCAATTACAATTTAGCACAAAAGCGGGTCTCTTGCCCGAATTTTCAAATACAAGATGAGGCCGGTTTGGCCATTTCTTCAACTCTAAGGTCCCGGATGCGTCCCATCCCCAAGCGCGTCTTCGGTACCTAAAAAAAATAGTCCCACGATGGGGTGAGCAAAGCCCAGTAGTGGAATTTCCCTACTTGGGTTACTCCCCACCTAAGTAGAGAAATGCAATGGCACACGAACATCCTGACACATGCTAATATATCACTCATGCATATATTAACAATTTGCCATCCCATATATCATGTTATTCGGTTTATAATCGCAGCATAAGCTTATCACGCAGGCTAGAGCACAATCCGGTTCGTCTTGGAACCGCCCACGTCATCACACAAACATGTTATTGTCTCATGGCGGCCAACACGGCCTCTGCGATTGACAAATAACCTGAAGCGTTCAGGTGGAAGGCTGTCCCAGAAGCACTCTAGGGATTTCAAGCTTCGGTCGAAACACTGGGCAAGAGCCACGGCCATCCAGGCCTCAACAAATCCCTATCCATTACATAACCCTTAGGCACAAAGTAAAGCAAGTAGGAGAAAAACCCCTACCTTTCTCCGGAGTTTGTCGAAACTCCTAAAGATTTAGATTGTGTAGTCCTTCTTAGTGGAGGAGAAACTTTGCTCCTTGCCTCGCTAGGAAGCAGAGTGGTCAGGTAGTAGGGAATTTTAGAGAGAAGGTGGAGCCTCTCTCTCTAAAAACCCTCTCTTTCTCCTCTCCCTTTCTCGGTTGGTCTCTCCCTCTCTCTTTCCCTCTCCCAAACTGATTTGGGTCAAGGTTGGTCAAGAGAAAGTCCTCTCAATGCCACATGTCAAGCTTCCATTGGCTCATGGGATTACACCCTTATCCTTATCCATCTACCTTGAGATTTCCCCTCTAATATCATACCGCCATGTCACAAGTGAGCCCCACTTGAGCTCATGTTTGACTGCATCTGCACTGGACACGTGGCACCTCTTGGCCACTCATAAAGTGCCAAGTGTCCCGCACTCCTCTACGTGCCTCAAAAAACGTGAAATTCCAACTATCTAGGAATTCGACGAAATTCGACGTGGTAGCTAGATTTCGCGAGACGATTCCAACGGTGAAGTCCGTTTCGTCATCCGAGATCTAGAAAAATTCCGATTTTCGGCGAAATTACCCATTTTTAACCTTCTTAGAAAACATGGATTTTCCAAGGTCTCACAGTCTACATGACCAACTCAGATCCCGAGTCCTCACAGACTCTCTCACACTCGCCTAAGCCTCATATGAGAATTATTATTTTGTTAGTGGACAACCCTCCGATGTATATATATCAATTGGGCCGCTCCGACGATTGATATATTATTTGTTTGTGGACTACCCTCCGATGAATATCAATTGGAGCCGCTCAGACGATTGATAATGCAGGGTTGGACACCCACTCAGATAATTATTATTTTTAGACAACCCTCAGAACCGTTTCTCTGGAATGAACTTTCACTTACACTCACTCCTATAGTTCTAGAGATTGTTCCGGTGCATATGGAATGCATGTATATCAATTCAAATACCGGTCCCAATTCACATGCAAATATATAAACATAAATATATTCACATAAAAAATTAAATCACACAATCATGTTATGTAATTATCATCTCAAACATCAAATTAGCTCACTTTGGCTAATAATCAAACTGGCAATTTGATTTGAATTACTTGAGTCAAACCCCATATTTTCACAAATTATATTTTGGGAAATTCTTTATTTCGAAACGGTAAAACCCTCGTTTACTGTTCTATCAAACCGCAAATCAGCCAGTTCACTTTGTGAACCAAAAAGCCATTTCTCACCCGATCCGGCCTCACACACATCACAACATGGTTTAATCGTAAGCGAAGTGACACAACAACCCACGGTCCACTTTCTTGTCCAGTGGCTGTAAAAATAGCTCTAAAAATCACTTAACAATTCGGTCCCTGAAATTTGGGACCCGATCAAAGCCGACCCCTCACGGCTCCCAGCCGACTCAAGCATCAACATGGTTCTTAAACAAAAGAATAAACCCAGAAGTAGGGAGAGAGCCCCTACACCTCTCAGGGTTTAATCTAGCTCCTTAAAAATCTAGTACCCACCCCGCGAAGCCCTTTTCGCGAAGAGCAGCTTTCCTTCTTGCCCCGAGACCGCCCCGAGGTCGGATCCGTAGAAACTTAGAGAGAGGAGAACGCTCTCCTCTCTAAAAATGAGATCCAAAACCTCCTGTCAGATTTTCCTTCCCCCTCCACGTTTTTCTCTTCCTTTTTCATATGTAGGAGATGACACTATTTGTGTTTTGTCCTCTAGTGACTTAAACAAATCCCAAAATGCCTATTATGTCCCTTCATTTCCCAGTTTGTATTCGGCACTATCTCGGCCGTCCATTTTCATCATTTCTCAACTCCCGCGCCACCACTCATGGCACATGAGTACGTATTCCCTCATCTGACTTCCGTCGCGCCGAAAATCGTTTCGGCACCCAAAATGCGTGTCTCGTAAAGCGTGCCAACTCAATCTCGGAATTTCACGAAATTTCGTGCTGGCTAGATTTACGTAGGCAGTTCAACGATGAAATCCATTTTGTCATCCGAGATCTGAGAATAAATTCTGGATTTTTAACAAAATTACGATTTTTCCACTTTTTGAGAGAATTGGAATTTCGGGTCTTTAAAGAACAATCCATTAATGATGGAAGAAGATCTTAGAGACACCTCTTGATATGGAAAAGGCTAGTTGGGCTATGGCCACACCACACACACACCACACCACCCACACACACACCTGTACCTACCCCACACACACCACACACCACACGCCACACACACCTTTTTGCCTACCACCCTAGGTTGTTTAGTATTTTGAAGAGGAAGCTATCGGATAGAATGTGGTCGGCTGCGAGGTAGAAACTGTTTATTATTCAAATAAACCATGTAGTAATGCTAGCTAATTCCTTAGCTTGGGGCAAAAACAAAAAGTTACAGGTGTGAATAGATCACAAGAACAGAAGCCTGAGATTGCTTCGCGGCTTTTTACTCATTTTATGTGCCGAGGCTAAGGAGTGGAAATGTGACCACCGCTGAATAATAAACAAGCTTCTTGCCGACAGCTTACCCACTCTCGTGCTTCCTATTTGGCAGAAGCCTCAAAAATTCTCCACAAATCGAGCTGCATGTGCAACTTCCAATGGCCTTTTTCATGAGCGAGTGTCTGTGACTCTTTCCAGTCATTAATGAACCCATTCTTCGGCACTCAAAATGTACTATAATATGAAGTCTAAGAAAAATTAAAGGAATGGACATGGAACCGAGTTTTTATCTAACTAAGTAAAGCTACGAGTGGACTAATGGAATTTCATTGGAAACGCCCCGAGCGATTAGTCAAGGGTGGATTTTATCATATAGGATTTGGCGGTAAATTTTCTTCCTTGGTTCCAATTCCTTTTGGAAATAATGATAAAAAATTTAGGACTTATATGGAATTTATAAGTGCATACTTTCCTTCCTTGGTTGATTCCTTATGAAATAAGGATAAAACATTTGAAAAAAAAAAAATTCATTCTTGCCTATGGTAGATTCTCCTTGAAAATAAATATAAAATTTTGAGG